>JANSTU010048391.1:0-10081 GCA_027564075.1 Bolitophila hybrida | reverse complement strand
GTTGAATAATAAAAATGAATTTTGACAAAAAATGTGTTTTTCATTGAAACGATACGAACTTTTCAGCCGACCTGTTATAACAAATAATGCGTACATAGTTAAAAAAAAATACATTTAATGATTTAAAAACAAAATAATATCCGGATGGACACAATTACATACTAAAAAGTTCCGATTTCTCGCAAATCCCGGCATTGACCACAAACGTAAGTGCAGTTTGTTTCCAGGTCATTCTAAATCGATATTTTAAGCTCCTTTCATTAGCAGTGCGAAATACACATAACTTTCCAATAAACTATTTCGTCCACGACACCTTGGGAATATCGAAATGTTCGGTGAGACTGTCCAGATGCTCGTTAAACTTCTCCACCCGCTGTTTATGTGTCAGAGCTGCTTTGTCCATAATACGTTTCTCTTGCTAAACAATAAAAAAAAATTACCTTTTTATACAATATTATAACCTCAAAATGCACTTACATTCTTTTCTTGCATCTTTTTGAATGCCAATTCCGCTTTGGTCATCTGTGAGTTCTTTGTGGTCTGTGCCAGTGATGTAGACTTAATAGATTCCAGTTCTTCTTGTGCACCACGTTCGAGTTTCTCGAGCTCCTTTTTCTTGTGCTTGTTTTTCTTTTTCTTTTTTATTGTTGAGTCGGTCTTCAGACGTAATTTTCCTCTGGAGACAGCAGCATATTCGTCAGCGTCGGACATGGTTTAGAATGGTTGTTTATATATTGGTATGTGTTTCTGGTTTGAAATATATGGAATTATTTTCCTTTATCCTTGAATGTTTGTAAACACTAAACAACTGACTATAAAATATACAAACTAAAATATGTCATTATTCATTATGTCAATCAATTTTCGAGGTTATAGTTCACGTTCAGTGTAGTGTTTTTAGGGCTGCCGTATGTAATCTCTTTGCTCACTTAAGCGCCAAGTGTGTTTAACACTGGAACTAGTATTATATATTAGGTAATTTTTATTTATTTAATTATAATTCACAGAAAAATAGCTTACATTATGTCTCAATAGATAATAAAAATCCTATTCATTGTAAATGCGGGTTCTTATGTGTTTTAACAATAATTTAATAATTTTAATTTAATAAAAACTTATATTAAAACTATACAAAAATATACTCGATTTCATACTGATTTCACTCGGAGATGTGGAACAGTAGAAATTTTAAAAATGTAGATACTTGCTATTTCACTTGTGTTTTCATATGAAAATGCAAGTCTCAAATCGCAAGTGTCAAATATTGGATTTTTTTATTCCACTTATCTTATCATCATCTTATTCTTCCACTGCTGGATAATTTAACATTAGAGACATAGACAAAATTCTGCTCTATATTTTCTTATTATACTTTTGCATTATTGCATATTTTTTTTTAAAGCTCTAGTGTAATTTTCACTAGAACATGTTACCTCATAAAACTTATTGCAAATCATATCAGAATTTGTTGGTAAAGAAAAGAAAAGAGCGCGATAATGTTATTAAAATACGCATAGGTTGGCAACTAGAAACGAATGTCACCGCGAGGTGTTCGATTTTAGAAACTTTTTTTGACAGATACAAGATGTTGATAGCGCTTTTTTTTTATTTAATAATCTTTGCGACTTATGAAATATATGTTTGCAAGGTATTTTTAAGTAATTGATTAGACCCGCGGGGATTTAATTATTAAACAACAACAAAATCACCTTATTTTAATGGCTAATTACTGTGATTACGCACAATACTTGATGATCATTTCAGGAGTAACTTGTACCTTAGTTTGCAAAACAAAAACATTTCCACATATTATTACCAACAAAAATACAATAAGCTTATACAATACTCATATTGCAAATTTTTAGTCAAACGGTACTTGCTATTTTATCAGAAAATTAATCTTTACTTCTGAACATACAAAAATTACGTACTTAACATTATTTAATAGTATTATCTATTTATTTGTAACAAACACAGAATTCATACATAATCGAAGTTTCATTATGTTGCTGCTGTTAAACTTGAAGTGACATATATAATTTTTTTTAAATTACTATAGGCAACTTCCATGCTGCCATGATATGGCGTGCGGATCGTAAAGGTAAATGTGGATAAACGCTGTCAAATTTTGTATGGTAAATTACTATAGCAAAGACATATTTAAGATAATTTCCTGCTAAATTATCTCCAAAATTATTACATTTTTTGGTGTTAAATGTATATTTCAAATTGGCAGAGTATATTAGTGATGTTAAATGTTAATACAATCAATAAAGAAACATTTTAATTTATACGGTACATGATGTATTGTTAGCCAGTATAACTTTTGTTTTTATAAACATACAATTTATGTAAATTTTTAGTTATTTCACAAATATTTTATATACCTCTGCCACAAACAATATCAACAACACTGCTTTTATGTACGTTGTATGATCATTACCATGAGTTTGACAGTTTTTTTACCCCACAGAATGTAGATCCAAAATTTGGCACTGTATGTCGTCGTCCACTTCGTTATTGGATGTTGCGATTGCAAAAAAGTGACGATTGAAACGTCAACGAAATTGAAATACACAATTTTTTTGTGTTTAGTATTATTATTAACATTATTACATACACACAGAATCCTCCAGTAACCCAAAAATTGGTGAATAGTATATATTTGTTGTAATGTTTTCTAACCTTAAAAAATACATCAACAAATAGCTGGTTTTGACATTCGAATCGTCGTATTAAGTATTCCGCTCTCCCACATATACACCCTTTGTCATATTCTTTAATATTATTAATATTGAACACAAATGTCACAAATATTAAAATATAATTTATTTTTTCAAATGCAAATTTTCCGCCAAAATATATTTATAAAACTATTTCTATGAAAATTGAGCTGGGTGTGTTGTTTGCTTCTCCCTTTGACAATGCTGACAGCAGTGTTGCGGGGATATGTATAAATAGTTTTATGCTGAGTAAAACTGCCTATATTGTGTGGCCTAAATTACGAACAAAGTAACATTTGATTTATATTCTGTAAGGATAACATTGGGGTCAACCACAACAAATGTCAAACTGCGTAAGACACTATCTTATCTTATCTATCGTAAGACACTTTGATGCGTTTACATTTAAATTGACAACGTCTTTTAAAATGTACACGAATCATAGCAGTCCTTATGTAAGAGAATGTCACGCAGTTTGACGTTTGTTGTGGTAGACCCCATTATATCGAGCATTATATATCCTCCAAACCATAGCCACAGCCGAGTAATATCTTATTTCTGAAATAGGTTATTGATTTGAAATAACGGAACATTAATGCCATCAATTAACATATGCACACGCACCCAGTATAGAACAATAAGTGTATGATGGTGTTGATGATTCACGATTCACAAAAGGAGTAGCATAAACAGCACATTAGCATGACCTGACCACTCGTGCGAACCCGTATTTGTCAATGAATCCGGTGTGCGGTATCGCACACTGGCCCTATGTCCCCCAAGGGATTACAGAATTTAATGAGATTATTTTTATATTATTATATATGTTAATAAAGAAGCTGAGAAAAACGCTTTCGAAAATAATGTTTATCGTAAAACAGTCTCAGAGTATAAATGTTTATTTGTATGTTTTAATAATCAAAAATATTATTTTGTGATTAGAAAACATAGCGAAATAAAAACTGCTATAAAATATATGTTATTGTGAATACAATAATAACTTTAAAATCGTGCATCGAATGAACGTTTTAATATTTGTAATAAATTTATTGCTCTTTCTCGTCTTCTCGGTAATTAATTGGCTCTCTAGTCTCTGTACTCCACAGAAGAGTTTCCTCGAATCAAAAAAGCTTTGCTTTTTACAATTCCTTGCTAGATATCAAATAAATATCATATGCAAAATAATTCTGTCTTAGAAATACGTTACATTATATGTGCTTTATTATTGTAAATTCTTACATATCCAATATGCATTAGATTTTCTAATACAGCTGATATCCTGTAAAGTCTACTCGTCGTTAAATTAAGAATAATTACACTTTTCCATTTATTTCCCAATCAAATGGAAAACATTTATTATGAGTTTGATTCGAATTTATCGGATGTAAATACAGACTTTTTGGCAGATGAAAAACAAACGACGGGTGAGGTTCAATGGCACCACCATGTGAACAATAATAACCTTGAACCACAGCAGCATGTATGTTTAAATGGATCGCTGGATGGAGTCCATATGACAATAAATGCTGATGAAACCTTTGCGGTACCCTTTGAAAGGAACAAAGAAGAAAGTGCTGTAATTTTAGAAAATGAGTAATTATATTTTTTAAATTTCGGACTCGAGAATTTATAATAAATTTGAATTTTTTGTGTAGAAACAGACAAGCAGATGTGTGCCATGATTATAAAGAAGAATTTGAAAATAATCTGGAGCGTTTTCTGAATGCGTAAGTACAGATCTTAGTAGATTTTCATTTCACATTTTGATGTGTTGTGTTATTTCCTAGAACAACTCCTGAAGATGACAAATCGTTTGAAGCCGAAATAAAATCGTATATTTCCTACGAGATGTTCGACGAGCTATTGGGTCCTATAGAATCAGCAGCAACGCCACCTTTGCATACTAGAGAATTGTCGGAACTGTACAACAGCACAAATCCAACAGAACATGCAGTTTTTCGTTTACCTTCAGAAGTTACCGAAACTAATACCAATATTCAGTTTATTGATAGTTACAACAACAACACCAATATGGAATTCATGAACATTGACCCGTGTCTCGAGAATTACACATGTACGGACATTAATTCTTCGTTGACAACAAATTCTTCGTTTATTAAAGCAAATGAGACGGACAACTCAAAGCCGGTGTATCTAACATTACATTTCAAAAATGATGAGA
Organism: Bolitophila hybrida; assembly: GCA_027564075.1. Classification (NCBI taxonomy): domain Eukaryota; kingdom Metazoa; phylum Arthropoda; class Insecta; order Diptera; family Mycetophilidae; genus Bolitophila; species Bolitophila hybrida. The sequence goes on along the minus strand of JANSTU010048391.1, from coordinate 5,176 downwards.
CTTCGAATATGGAATACATAAACCAGAACTCTCAAACGGTACAGGCAACGTATTTTGACAAGCTTGAAGAACGATCAATGATGACTTCCAAGCCAAAGCGTTCTAACTATAAAAATAGTATTTTCCCGGAAAACTATATTGCTGGTACAGAGACCCCTTTCAATTATTTGTTACAACCAAAAACAGAGCAGGTCTCTTCGTTGTATGGCGATACGACAGAGAATCATTTGGATGATAGTTCATTAGTCCAACTTGTAGAAAATGTTGGTGCTCCTTTGAACAGCGATACACAGAACGAGATACCAAACAAATTTATTATTGTATTTAGACCAAGACAAACTAAGGCTACCGTTCGTCAACAGCAGATTGAAGAAACAGCGCCGCCTCTGTCACCAATATCATTACTGAAAAAAGAACTTGACAATATTTCAAGTAAAGAAATCGAAATTCCACTAATTTCTCATAAACCGTTAGTGCGAAGAGGTCGAAAGCAGAATTTAATAAATATACATTGTTTGGATGATCCATCGTTTTCATATATACCGGATGATGATACAAATGATTTAGTGCAGAGAACAAAACTGGAAGTGATAAGTCCATCACAGTCGGAAACAAACTCAGCAGAGGAGCCTGGACGCACTCCGGTACGTTCAACTAAAAAGCGTTTCAATAGCAGTTTTAAGCAAAGCATTGCACTTGCCCAGACATCAATCAAGGAAGAGACCGAATCTGATTCTGACTACGAGATGCAGGACATATTAGAGAACAAATCTTTAAAATGTTCGAGTTGTGGAAAACTATTTATAACACCACGTTCGTTAATGATTCATATAAAGCGTTGTGATGATACGCAAGACGATAAACATATTTCAATTATTCAGATAAAGGAAGAAGACGACAGTAGTTTCAATGTAGACATTGATCCTGAAGTGCTGGACACAAAAAAACAAATTACTCCCAAAAAACTGGTTGACGTAAATATTAAACGTACACCAGTAAAACAAGAGAAGTCCAAAACGTTGGAGAAGATCATCCCGAAAATCACTGAGAACACTGATAAGCCTTCGAAAATCGTTAAAAGGAAGTCAACAGCTAAAAAGCCTCCCGAGTGTCTCGAAAAGTCTAGTAAGAAGCCCAAGCGTCAGATTTTGAAGAACACGGACCTTGAATCCATAGACAGGCGTTCATCGTTACGAAGAACTTCCAATAAGTCTTTAAACTACAGCCTCTAGAATATCTGCCTAAAATTGTGCCAGATATAAAATATGATTATATTAATCGTATGATTTAAATGTTTAATAGATTTAATGAATTGTTTATTTATTATTTCTTCTTCGCTTTTCCGTTTCACTGTCCGATGAAGATGAGTCTGATTCAGAAGAGCTTCTCGTGCGTTTCTTCTTGCTCTTCTTTGACTTCTTTTCTTTTTTTGATTTTTTACTCTGAAAAAATAAAATTAAGTTTTAATAACTACTGTAAAAATTACAAAAACTGTTCTTACCTTTTTCTCCTTTTTAACTTTCTGTTTCAGTGCATCTGCTTCTGATTCTGTCTTGTACGATTTAATGGGTAAGCGTTGGGGTAGTCGAACACCGCCGACAATTTCCGGTTCGAACACTTCTTTTTTAATATGTTCCACGGGAATTTGTACTTTCGGTGCACATCCCTCACGGTACAGTCGCTTCGTATCTTCGTCGGTTTTCTCGTGATCCTTTGGCGGCTTGTAATTGTTTACATGATCCACACGGAGTGATTTACTTAAAATCTGCAAAAAAGGATAAAAAATACGAAGTATCTACAAATATTAACTCGTATGTACCTTGACACCATTCAAATTATCTACTGCCAGATTAGTGGAACGCTGATCCTCGTAACATATAAAACAGAATCCTTTCTGCTTGCCTGACACCTTGTCACGAATTAAATTAATATTGACAATTTCACCGTATTGCGAGAACACACAGATAATATCACCCTCGCTAAGATCGTAGGGTAGACCACCGACAAAGATCCAGGCACTGTCACGGTACTGATCGTGCCAGGAAGATTTCTGGCCGTACTTTAAGTCTGCTTCGCTGAGCTTAAGTACGTTTTTCATGTTTCTGTAAAAATATTATATAAGTATGATAGTATTTCTAGGCAGATGGAAAACTTACGTTAAAGGATTCATTTTCAGGGCCGTGTGTTATCCCTAAGTTGTTATCTTATTGAAGGGTTAATTGTTTGTAAACACTAAACAAAACATTAACATACGAAATATAGGTTATAATTTAAATGAAACTTCACAGATAAACGTCAAAGTGTCCAAATCTACACGACACCAACTTCACGTTACAGCAGTATAATTTATGTGATATTGTGAATTATCTGTATGTTTCATTGACTAAAGTCACGCCTGAAGTCAGCTGACAGATTGAAAACTGAAAAGAGCTGACATATTTTATCTGCAAGACACTTTGTGAAAAATAATTCCGAAAAAATGGCTCTACACTCAGCAGCTAAAGGAAAACTGATCTCTGTGATCGGAGATGAGGTAAATACGAGAAAGCCCTGCATTGGTATCTTTACATTAAAGTCTAATAACGCTGTGAATTGTAAATATTCACGATAATGATTTTTTGTGGTGTCGTTTTATTATGATTGATTCTTAAAATTTGTTCTATATATGATTATAATTAATTTTGTATACATTTCAGGACACCTGTGTTGGATTCCTCCTAGGAGGCGTTGGCGAGATTAATAAGAACCGTCACCCCAATTTCATGGTTGTCGACAAGAGTAAGCAAACCCCGTTCTAATTTAGGGACTCCTCCCCATATTTTGTGTTGTAATCGATAAGTATTGAAGACTTTTGCTTTATTTGGCAGACACTGCAGTCAGTGAGATTGAGGACTGCTTCAAGCGTTTCGTGAAGCGTGATGATATCGACATCATTCTCATCAATCAGAACTACGCCGAACTCATTCGTCACGTGATTGATGCTCAGACATCTCCAATTCCAGCCATTCTGGAGATCCCATCCAAGGATCATCCATACGATGCCAGCAAGGACTCGATTTTGCGTCGTGCTAGAGTAAGAACAATCTACCTTACTCAATGTTCAATTAAGCTAACCTTATTCTATCTAGGGCATGTTCAATCCCGAGGATTTGGTCGCCAACCGCGGTTAATCGCACCATTTTACTATAATTCGGTCCTGGCCATTGTTTACACTACATTTAGAATGTTTAATTGGACAGTCTGTAAACGATTAAAAAAAAATAATGTTCATTCCGTTTTGATATTTTGTCAAGTATTACCCATTATATTTTATTTTTGATTTCTTTCATTCTCCGTGTGTATTCGTCGGCGTAAGATAAAGTGTAATATATTAGAATATTTACTGAATAAACATACAAAAATATTAAGTGTTCTTCAAGTTAAGTAATAATGTTTTTTTCAATCCATATAGTATGCTAGATATTTAGTTTTTGTTTCTATAATTTTCAAGAAGCTGATTAATGTATTCCTTTTGGAACAATAATAAATTCTTTATCGGATTATTGGCGTACTTCGTGGTCAAATGTGTAATATGTATAATTCTTCTTGCCTGAATTTAAATGAAACGGAAAATGGAACAATACGAGAAGTCAATCATGTAATCCATGAGAAATCTGACATGTTGTTTGGTTTAATGGCTGATGAGGTATTCTGAATAAAGAAAATAAAAAAATTCAATAAATATATTTAAATAAATTGCGGTAAGGATATCTGCGTTGGATTCTTGCTAGCCGGAATCGGTGAAGAATTTCCTAAGGACGCCCATAATTCCAATGTTATTGTTATTGAATCGGGCAAGTCATTTATAACGATATAAATCTAGATCAGATATTTTTTTATTATCGTTTCGCATAGACACCAAAGATGAAGATATTATTGCACATTTTTTGCGACTTACAAACTGTTCCCGCATTGCAATTATTCTAATTGCGGTTGATGTTGCCAGAAGAATTAGGTCTACCGTGGACTTGTTTAAGAGAAGTTTAGTTCCTATGGTTTTGGAAATACCGACTGCTATGCATCCTTATGATTTTAACGAAGATCCCATTACGGTTAAGGCTGTGGTTGGTATACAAGAATTGTAATACTATTTATAATCGTTTATGCAATGTAAGAGTGAGAAACTGGCGATCACACGAATTTTTCTGAAAACTGTTTTAATTCGTAGACGATTGGGTTAATGCGTTGGCTTGCGGATGGGAGGTCCCTAATAAGCACTCCTAACCATTGAGGATGTGTTGTGAGCCAGTAAGCGTGGATTAACTTATTTCGTTGTTGCTTCAAATGTATTGATGATATTTTAAAATAGTTAGAACAGCCACATACTTCCATCTGTAAAATATATGTCGGCAAATACTTGTACAGTTCAAGTGTAAAATTTATAACGGTTGCGGATGAATCTCTTGATGACGTCTACGTAACTGAGGAATTTTAAAACATTATGTTCGGTCTTATCGTTTATGGATGGCATCCGAAAGCTTGGCTACAGGGTAACAGTGCAAGCTCAGGGGAGTTAGGATGTAAGTCGTGCACTATGTACAAAAGGTGGAATTTAGAGTATGTAAGAGTAAACTAGAAGATCGTAAGCGTTGATTAGTCCTCCGATGTGCAGTGCTATATAAAATAAAGCGATTTCTCCCGGAGCCGAGCTCAGTGCAACTAGTCGCCCTGTGGTGCAAGCCATACAATAAGTAGTAGAGGTTAATGGTACCATCGTACGTGAGACAGGATGCCCCAGAGTCTTTTCTAGGTCCTGTGAACGGTGTAGGCCCCATAGCGTATCATAGTGGCTGTGGTTAAATTCGCGACTAGCGTGGAGTAGTATAAGCAGCACAAACCGGCGGTAAGGTACATGTACGTCACAAAATAACTTGGACATCAGCCAGCATTGCTGATAAGGGTGTTGATAGGTTCCGCTTTGACCAGTGAGGAGTTTAACTTTGCAGGATAACTCAACTGGATCTACCAGTCTTAGTATTGGTACTACCGAGTTTCAAGAGTATACGAGGGCTGACAATAAAGTAAGGTCTCCAATTTTTTTTTTTCATAGAAAATGACTCTTTATTTACAAAAAGCGATACACCGTTGGAAAGGCCAAGGTCTTGGCTACTTTTCTACATAATCGCCATTTTTTTCC
>JANSTU010048390.1:0-10082 GCA_027564075.1 Bolitophila hybrida | reverse complement strand
TTGTGACATAGACTTATTTTATAGCTCTTTTCAAACTCTATCGATATCACTTCATAAACATAAAACAAATAAATAATAACATGGTGTTTTGTGACTATAAATGATGATGAATGTATGCTAAAACTTAAAAAACGGCATATCTCGACTTCCGGTAGAGCACTGATTATTATATTAAGGTTTAAGGTTTACTAATTTTTCCCCAGCACAATTGGTGGGGGGGGGGCTAATTTAACGCACCTAAATATTTAAGGTGTTTATTTTTAACTACTGACTTCTGATTCGGCAACAAAGACCCCAATGGTTGGCGAATCAAAAGTCGGAATTTCAAATTCGTACGGTTAAATACTTGAAATTTGAATCCATTGAATTGAAATCGCTTAGCAGCAGATTGATTGAATCAGCACAAACATTTGACTACCCAATAGGAATTTCACATTTTAAATGCATATTATAGATAACAAACGCTATACAATGATTGCGTCCCTCTATTAATTATATTCTGTTAACATTCAACAGTGAAGATAGCCTGCAAGCCATTTAAATCGAATATTTCAGTTCAATCAGAGTTATTTTAAGTATTTTCCTTGCTTTTGGCACAAACTATTATTTAGCCTGTAATTTAAATAGCTTATTAATTAATTAGTCACATATTTTCAATTAGGTATAAATAATATTGATTGAATGACATTTTTATCACACAAAAAATACAATAAGTATTCTGCTTTGTATTTATATATAATTAAATAATCGTAACGAATGCCAAGTGTACATTATTCAATTATCTCTCTTGGTGCGTGCTTTAAATATTCCCCATCTGCATATACCTGAAATGCATAATAAATCTACGAATTAACTGTAAAATATTTATTAAATTAAAATATGTGAGTGTACGTGTATTTTAACTTCAATCAAGAACAACTATGCCAGAGATTAATTCAATTTCGATAGTAATCATCGTGTATGGCATTGCTATTATTGTGATGGGCTCGCATAAGCGCCTGATTGTGGTTCATAATTCGGGCCAGATGCGTTTCGGTTTTTCGACAATCATATTGAATTTGCCTATTTGTGAGCGGGTTATTTATTATTTTAGCTTTTTGGTACCACAACAATGCAATTGCAATAAAACATTGTAATTAATTATATACGTAGGCGTGCGCGTGGTTAATCTATAGGCGCGTGAGCTTTTTGTGTATATTATAAATTGTGTGCTACCATATAATATTTACGATACAAAGGCATTTGTCATCATAGAATTATTGCATTATATTTAATGAATAATTATTGAAATATTACAGTCAATAGAAAATTGCGGAATTGTTATAACTTTATGATGGGGATTCGAATGCGGTCGCAAAATATGCTATTTTAAATGAACAACCTATTTCAGAAATAGTCTAATAGCAAGAGGTTCCTCCATGTGAGCTTTGTTTGCAATTGTGGTGACTCAAAATAAATATTGTTGCCACCCCCTTAATATCTCTTAAATTCAAATTAATCTAAGACATACGCTTCTGAGAACACTTACACTATTACATATATTTACCATTTACACATTAAATTATACACTCATACAGACACAGATATTTTTGTATAAATATTAATTTTCTTCATTTACACTAACAGACCGAAGGCAGAACCCAACACGCAAACATACCACACTCATTATTTTACCTATGACTAATGAGTTCGTTTTGAATAACAAGTGCGGTAGTGATTTCATCGCATCCTGTCATTAAGGATTACCTGACTCTAGTACGTTACTTCAAAAGAAAATCGCTCAAATTCAGGCTGCAGGTAATGTCGCCAAAACAGCTGCTCTGTTCACAACAACACCGACTCTACTATGAATAAATACCAGAACAGTAATCAGTCAAAGTAGATGATTTGGTCGTTTTGCATGCTCAGACTAAAGCTCTTTTTATTTCATTGGGCAAATCCTAATTTATTAAAGTATTAAATACATATTCATGAACAAAAAAGTGTACGTATTTTAATATATCATTTCTAATGGTAATGGACACCAAAAAACTTTATCAGACATTAAAATTTCTCATACAAATAATTGATGCAACACACCAGCAAAGTTTCCATGCTAATGACATCCAATAATATACATATATAGATTCTAGATAGTGAAATTAAAAACAATCATTAGGCCCTATCCAAACATATTTCAACAATTTCCAATGAAAATCCTGAAATATGTATTATAGAATTTAATATACTAAATTGTGTAGATACGTTAATTGTACTAATTAGCTGCGTAATCAATGTGTCGCGCACACGCATCGTGCGGTAACTGTTTAGCTATGCGCACCTGCACGTGAATACATGTACTAATTATGCGCCGCGGAGCTTTGCGGGTCAAAGCACACACCGGACGCCTTTGTCTATGTGAACATATGCGTGGTGTGTGTGTGTGTGTGTGTGTTTGAGTGTTTTAAACCACGCATTTCGAATTTGGCTTTGATTTGAAATGTTGCTGCGTACACCGCACCGGCATTGCATCGAGCCACTAGAAACGGAGGTCAAACAGCCAGTTTGATTATGACTAGAAAACGCAAATATAAACCCGTGCACCAATTCGTTTGAATTCAATTTACACATTCACGAAACTTCGTTTGCACAATAATTTTCAAACATATATGTATATACTCGTATTATTAGTCAAAAGCATTGCGGAAGTGAGTCTTGTTCATAATTAGTGTTTTTGAACATTTGCAAATGGACTAGCGCTATTCAATAGATGCTGTAAAATTGTGTTACAGTCAAATTAAATTTCAGCAAGTGGCAGAATAATTAGGTGTATCAGATGCCAAACAAGGAAAGAACATAAAATTAGGATGTATCAAATTGGAGGAGCTACTATTAGATGTTTTTGTTTTTTTTTTTATTCCTTTTTAGGTTCGTCTGGCTTGGGAGTCGGGCCACCTGAGCTACTGACCTTTACATGATAGCATTTTTGAATCGAACACTAACGACACGAACACAATCATCTGTTCCTGGATGTGTCTCTACAATGCGTCCTAATGCCCATTTAGACGGTGCCAAGTTGTCCTCCATCACGAGTACTAAATCACCAACATTAAGATTATCTTCCTTAGATTTCCACTTCTTTCTTTGGTGCAAGGTATGCAAATAATCAGAGGAACACCGAGTCCAAAAGCGTTGAGTCATCTGCTGCACAAATTGAAATCTTGTAAGTAATTGTTCTTGAGTGTCCAATAATTTTGATTCTTGCTCGGATGTGATAGGTTCACCAATTATGAAGTGGGCAGGTGTTAGTACATCAAGATCGTTGTGGTCATTAGTCATCGGATATAACGGCCTAGAGTTCACACATGCCTCAACTTGACTGAGAAATGTTGTCATCTCTTCGAACGTTAGTGATGTTTCGCCTATGATTCGACGTAAATGTTGTTTAACCGAACGTATAGCTGCTTCAGCCAGACCATTGATGTGTGGTACAAGTGGAGGACTAAAATGCCATCGCGTTCCCATAGTTGCTAGTTTATCTAGCAATTTTGCATCAAAGCCGAGTGCTCGCTCGGACTTTAGAAATTAGTGGCATTGTCACTATAGAGGACACTGCATACACCTCGTCGACTGGTAAACCTTTTGTAGGCAGCTATGAATGCCACAGTCGTCAGGTCACTGACACACTCAAGAAATACAAAAACTGCCACATACTCCTTTGTCGCAAGACGACCTCGTCCTCTGGCCGACCGAATGCTAACCGCACCGGAGTAATCCATCGCAGTATGACGAAATGGACGCGAAGATGTTACGCATACAGAAGGCAATGCACTCATAAATTGATGCTCAGCTCGTGCAGAATAACGAAAGCATCTGTTGCACCTCCATCAAGGATCCAATAGCGTTGGCGAAGGAAAGCTAGCTTAAGACTGGTTCCGCCGTATAATGTGTTCTCATGGACATGTGCCACCAGCAATTGTGAGAGACTACTAGATCGGGGAAGTATGATTGGTGATCTAGAGTTTTCTGGGAGGTCGTAAGCATTCAAAAGTCCATCTCGTCTGCAAAACATGATTTAATGATCTTAGCGAACTGCGTTTACTCACCGGATGTCCGCAAACTCTTCAGTTCATCCTTAAAACAAGTTTCTTGTGCCCATTTAATGCACGCTTGTCTTGCCATTTTGATCTCCTCGACACTAAGCGCACCGGTTCGACTAATCTTAGAAGTTCGAGGGTTGTTTAAAAATCTCAAACAATATGCAGCCACTTGAGAAAGTACGTTCCACGCAGAAAAACGCTTTAGTAAATCCCAAGTGCTAAAAACGGTATTGAACGTGGTGATTCTAGCTTTGGTGTCTTCGGAATTGTGATACGAGCAGGCTAGTCAGTTGATGGATTTCGAAGCCATTCTGGGCTAGTCCACCAAAGTCGATGTTCAGGCAGTTGTGCTGGTGAGATCCCACGAGACGCACAGTCTGCTGGGTTCTGCTCAGATGCGACATGTCGCCAATGATTGATGTCGTAGCATTTCTGAATTTCACTAATACGATTACCCACAAAGATGTTCCATCGAGTCGGGTGGCCCTGGATCCACGCAAGAACTATTGTGGAATCAGTCCAGCAGCTAGTACTGACCTCATCCACAGAGATAGCAACGGAGTTTGTAAAAGTCTTGTCAGCAGCAGAGCATCACATAGCTCTAATCTCGGCAGTGAAATTATTTTGAGTGGTGCAACTTTGGTCTTTGCACATAGAAGATGTATGCTCACAGTGCCATCAGGTATGACCAGTCTTGCGTAGACTGCTGCAGCATATGCGCTCATTGATGCGTCGCAGAATCCATGCAACTCCAATTCACGAATGGTATTGGTCTGAATCCATCGAGGAATTCGGACATTTTTCAACAATGCCAGCGTTTTGCAAGATCTGTTGGAAGTTCGTCATCCCAGTCCAGATTCTCTTTCCATAAAGACTGAAACAGCATCTTCACTATCACAACACTTGGTGCTAGCCATCCCAGAGGATCGTAGAGACTGGCTGCCTCCGATAAGAATTACCTCTTAGTTGGAACTTCATCATTTTGAGGGATATCGATTTTAAAGATGAAGTCGTCGGTGGATTCCACTGAATTCCTAAAGTCTTTATCGTTTCTTCTGACGCTAAATCTAGTGGTAGGCGACATTCACGATCGGATACAGAAATTCTACTCAATAGCTTCTCCAAGTTTGAAGTCCATTTAAGTATAACAAAGCCACCAGCGCGGAGTAAGTTGATGAGCTGGAGTTGTACTTCTATACACTCGGCTTCGCTATCAAATAGGTTACGGTTTTTAGTCTGTAGGTTCGCAAGGGTTCGCTGGTCGTCGATCGCCAGACGATTCGCTGAAGATCACTGTCGGGAAGATCTACTTTAATCTGTCGGTACATTTTTTCGACATCAGCTGTAAATACAACGGCATGTGTTCTCCACCGCATAGCAATTGCCGTTAAGTCGTCTTGGAGTCGAGGTCCGATATACATTTGCTCATTGAGCGACAATCCACCCGTGACCCGGCGGAGTAGTAAAGCGTCGACTGACATACTAAATTTACTGTTTCGCGATGAAATTTGGAAGCTAACAGCATGCTTAGAGTGACCAGCATCTGATGCTCCAACTCCAACAATGTCCCAAGACACAACTCTCCTCGGAAGCTTTAAAAGTTGTGCACCTCTTTCCGTCATAAATTACGCGTGAGAACCCTGGTCGACAAGGGCTCGCATTTGAATAACGGTCCCATGGACATTGATCAATGCTGTGGCCAACGGAACTTGAACCTGACAATACTGTCCTATCAGTGCATCCTGAAACGATTTGCTGTGAACCTTGTCCGCAGAGTGGCACTTGCTGGTTTGAAGACCCTGGAGGAGCAGGTATTGATGAGTGCAGTAAGCTGTTGTGCAATTGATCACAGTATCTGCATTTTCTGTAGGAATCGCAGGATGTAGCCATGTGTCCGGATCCTAGGCAGTTGAAACAAAGGCGTTTCTCTGCTACTAATGTGCGTCTTTGAGCTGGCTCCATGCATGGCAGTAGGTGATGGCATGAGCCTGTGCACAGCAGGGGCAGGTGAATCTGATTTACTCAGATCGAGCACTAGAGAATTGCGTCCTATTCTCTCCTGTTGATAAGTGAGAACGAAGCTTTTTGGTAGCTTCTGCACGCGATGATGAATGCGATACTTTTGACGGTTTAACTGTGTCTATCGTGAACAGCGCTCGCACACGGCCTTCTAAAAATGTCTCGAGATCTTTTCATAATACTGGGCTAGAGTCGTTAAATTTACTCTCGATCACGTGAAAAACTATCCAATCATCCCACTGATCTGTTGGCCGACCTAGATTAGCGAGTGCTGGGATAGAGCTGGAGGTCTTGTTCATCAGCTTCTTTAGGTCATCAGCTATTTCACGGCAGGTGGGAATACTCACTAGTGCTTTGATATGTGAATGCACTAGACCTCTGGTGTTGTTGTAGCGGTTATTGAGAAGCATCCATGCGGCTTCATAATTAGTATTTGTGAGCGTAAAGTTTTGGACTAACTCCTCCGCCTCACCACGCAATAATCCCTTGAGATGTTGCAGCTTCTGAATGGGAGGAATTGGACGCATTGGACGATTCTTTGAATGCTTCCCACTTATCAAGACTACCATCAAACGGACTATACGCAATGTTGGCACCTTTATGTTATAGTAGTTTCGCCGATGTTGCCAAATACGACGTGTGGATAGCATCTTGTGACGTCATAACTGTCACTTCGTCCTCGCCTGTTGCAATGCGCTTCAGAACAAGTTGCTGAAACTTCCCGAACTGCTCGTCCAAGTTTCAGCAATAGCTCCTTCTGAGAGATTTCCTTCGGCCTCGTTCATCTTCTGCTCACAGTCCAAAAGAAGAAGAGAGTTCATACTGGTTCAGGCAAGTGTAACAAAGTCAACGATGGCGATGGTACGTGGTTATCATAGAATATTGGGAAAACATTTGCAATCATTGAAAAATGGTGCTAGTTTGGTTCCTGGAAAAATATTTACATGGACATCCCAGAAGGAGATTCTTTACATCTCAACTAAGGGCGCATTGAAGAGCTAATCAAACTTTTCACAACAGCAATCACACTATTCCTGTATAGTATCCGGTTTTTGGACTCGATTGGGATTGGTTACTCAGTTTACATCCACTGCTGCGTCATTTGTGACATACATCGAAGAGCTATCGTTACGCATGGGCAGTTTACCTTTATTTAGTTTGAAATCCACTAGACCATTTTTAACGTGTGGCGTCGATTATGCTTGACCTCTCACAGTTCGATTTTACACTTGGCAGATACAAGACGACGGCAAAGACATACATCAAATCAGTAAAACACCATATGCGTATTATTGGTACAACTCCAGACCTCTTTTGGAAGCACTTACTTCTAGGCATTATCTTATTGCTGGACCTCTGAATGGATCTGGACCTGATCCTAGTCTGGAGAATTAAAAAGTATCCAGGCAAATTGACAAATGTGCGAATTGTGCCTTAAATATTTTAAATGCTGCCAAAAAGTGCTCGCTTTAATAGTAGATGAAAATATACCGGTTACTAAATGAACTCTTTAAATTGTATAATCTTGTTTTTGGAACTGTAGTTTTACTTTCTGTACGCAGAGAAAACAATTCAATAGAACACGCAATTTTATATCTGTTGACAATTTTATTTAATTTCTCTTGGTTATTTTCGTGAAAAGTTGCTGGTCGCGAAATCCTAAATGTTTTCTACGATATCAGTCAACAACAATTATTTTACAAAATTACATATTATATTGTGAAGATTGTGATGACAATATTTAGACTAAGCGTTTTTACGAAAAATAAAGTCTAGCTAAATTTAAAAAAATTACCATAAAATCTGGTATTATTTAATTATATTTAAACGCCTTTTCATTATTGTTTAAAAAGAATACATTAAAAAATTCCAAGATGACTTTGGAATGTTGCTTTCATACAATGTATATTATACGCATTTCATAATAATCTTTAAAATATATAATAAAGTTACACTTGTATGTTCACATGATAACACAATGCACCACATTATTGGGCACATATTCAAAACTATGCACATAAACACAGACTGGCACGTATATGAGTACAACGTGAAATGTGTATTACGTGTACATATTCATATTGTATATGCTCATGCATAGTGCAGCACTAATAATCTGTCGAGGAAAAGCTCTTAGTTGGCACGCTTTGTCATTGAATATTTCGATGTGGAGTTCTCTCTATGTAAACAATTTACGTTTGGTGGTGCAGCAGCGGTAGTTCAGTGCATTTGCTATAGAATATAATAGGCAAACACCCACGTACGCATTGAATTTTCAGTTTGGCAGGTTGTACTTACGGATATGGATTGTATTATGTCCGCACTCAAGAGAAATGTGTGATTCTGCAAAATTAGTTTGCGTATTTTCTGGGGCGTAAATCCCTGTTGGTCAAAGTTCACAAATATTTTATATAATATAGGAGATAATGTTATTTATAATCTATATACTTACATAACGGATTATAGTATAAAAGGAATAAATAAGACAGGCTGGCTGTCTGGAGAAAGAGAAAAGAGACAAACCAATTCCCCAAGTATCTACTCTACAAGTCACAAGTCGATCCTGAGATGAGATTGACCTTGAATTATCGCGATGAAGCAAACCCTTTAGTATCTGACCCAATGTTTAAGGATTTTTGGATATACATTCCGACGATTGACATCGAACCAAGCGGTGTTATTCACTTGCGGAAAATGATTTCGATAGCATTGTAAAAATTGAAAAGGTAAATTATTACATCCCATCTTCATGCCAAAAGAAATCATACCTACTTCTACGAATTTATGAATTCTTACGATGCAATAACATAATAATAACAAATATTGTATATTGCTGAATTTACATTTTGCTGCACGTTGTTGCTGAAAACGGGATGCTAGATGCCAAACTACGAGACGTGCGGTAGAGAGAGAGATTCTTAAACTTCGATATTGAAACTAAACTTATTGTTTAACCATAATAATGTAGTCGCCTCTAACAAACGTCAAACAGCGTTAAGAATATCCTTACGTAAGGACTGCTATGATTCGTGTACATTTTAAGAGACGTCGTATCTTAAAATGTAAACGCATCAAAGCAGCTCCTACGTAAGGAAATCCCTCTTATAGTTTGACTTTGACGTTTGTTGTGGTTGACCCCATTGTGTCGCTCTCTTTACCGATATTGCATTCTTTATTATTTCTTGTTTCGCTCACAATCAATAGCTGTCAGTATCATTTTATTTTTCCACTTAAATTTCGTTTTCTTGGTCTATAGCATATTTTTTCCCTCTAAGATATACTATAAGTTTTTGTATATATTAAAATGGACTTATTTATCTGTTATACTTATACTTGTAAGATTAATTTTTCGCCCATTAATGCAAAGCCATAGTGGCTAACTAATAATACAAAAAAAGCATACTATTTTTATCTTTTGGTAAAACAGTTAGGTTCGCGAATAAACAATTACCTCTTTTTCATACCCCCCTTCACATCAGACTCACAACCATCAATGTGCCATAGAATTATTGCATCCATACTCCAGAGGCTGTAGCTTCGTCACGGCAAGGCGGTAAGTATAGATTTTAAATGAGTATTTATATCAAGTGAACTTAATCTATAGCGAAACCCTATTTAAACCCTTGTATTTATAACGAATAAAATGAAAATGAATTGAGCTATTACAGACAGCTGTTGCTTCCATCACATTATACTTAATTACATAGATTTTTCAAAAAATCTCTTATACGAGTATATAACTGAATAATATATAGCATGATATTTACTATATTTATGTTTGTGAATTTGTGTGTATATATATTTTCTATTAATAATAGAATAAAATATGCTGTAATGCTTGTAGGCTAAAAGGGTGTCTTTGATAATATATAGATATACTCGACATGACAAATACTATAGATGAGTAAGGGTACATTGGTATCCGTATATTAATAATATTGCACGCCCATCGCACATATGAAATACTACCTAAACATCATCAAC
>JANSTU010048389.1:0-10082 GCA_027564075.1 Bolitophila hybrida | reverse complement strand
ACGCTTAATTCTACCATCTACTGCGAACAACTGGACCGCTTGAAGCAGGCGATCGACCAGAAGCGTCCAGAATTGGCGAATAGGAAAGATGTAGTGTTCCACCAGGACAACGCCATGCCACACACATCTTTGGTGACTCGTCAGAAGCTACGGGAGCTCGGATAGGAGGTTTTATCGCATCCACCATATAGTACGGACATAGCGCATAGAGCAAAAATGCGAAAAGGAGATATTTGACAACCTTATATAAAGTTTCGGTAGAACAGGTAATTAGCCTATTTGCTGCCTAGTTTAGAGGTAGGGATGCTACCTTGCTGATTCCAAACAAGCGGTTGAAATCGTCCACACTACCTGAAACTATTCACGCTGCCGTTGATGTACTTCCGCCACCGTTCTAAAATGTACCCCCGAACTGTACAAGTATTGGTCGACTTAGTTTTCAAATGGATAGGTTACTTTTGAAATGTTTACCAACACATTTTACACAACACACAAAGTAAAATCAATATCACAAAATCATAAAACTTACGTTTGTATCCATTATTATTAAAAATTGATTTATTAAATATTTATCACTAGCGCAAATGTTCCACACAATTTTCAACTGTTAACTATGACTACGCCAACTGATATTGTCAAAATCACAGTTAACAGATGAAAATTCGTTTTTATATTATGTGGAACCAACTGTAAGAATTCACTTGCTACGGCAAGTGTGATTACACGAAAAATGTGAAAAATGTACTTTTGACTAAAGGTGGGAGATTCCACTTAGTAGTTGCAGTTTACTTGCAGGCCTAATAATTTAATAATAACGATAATATTGTTATCAATTAACATATAAACACGCATCCTGTATAGAACAATAAGTGTATGGTGGCGTTGATGATTCACAATTCCGAATATAAATAGCAAGATATATCTCGGTACATAGAGATATCTCATAAAAATGCGCATTTGCCCTACAAAGTTGTTAGAGTCGCTTCTGCGCAAATTAAGACTCCTAACCATCGGGGATGTTTTGTGAGTGTTAGAGCACAGTAGCTCCGATGGAGTAGCACAGCACAAACAGCACATTAGCATGACCAGACCAGTCGTGAACCCGTAATGGTCAATGAATCCGGTGTGCGACATCGCACACTGGCCCTATGTCCCACAAGGTATTTTAGGATCAAATGATGTCAATTAAAAGCTCCTCTTCTAAGCGTTTCATTCCACATTTCTTCGCCCATTTCCTCAAGAAATAATAATAAAGCCTTGTGGTTAAATTTTTGACATTTCATATTTATAAATCATTAAAAAGCTTTATATTACGAACAGATTATTATATATATTATATATACTGCTGGCTTATAATGCTCATAAGCACAAGAGAATATATAACTTATAAGCAGTATAACTGAGTTGTTTATTTGCATATATTGCTGCTAGCATGTAATGCTCATTAGCACAATAAACTATTATGCTTAAAATGTATTGTATGAGCTAATATATATAAATAAACCAGTTGCTAATATACTACTTATACTGCCTAATACAATAAATCTAGCGGTTAATTGGTTTTACTCACATGTCCCATACCGCCTATCAATTCCTCATTGTCGTCCAATTTTAGATGTAATGGAGGCCCAGACCATCTCCGCGGTTTAAATGATATCGTTGGGACTTTTAATTATACTTTACCTTGCCCTGTGGATCTGTCCCATGTCTATTATTATTAAGTTTTTATTTAATGAAAATAAATTCTAACCATTTTATTTTTTTTAATATGCTCCCAAGCTGTAGAGCTTGTTCGGACCTTACGCCACTGCCTAAAACCCACCGATGAATTCCTGCAGTTGCGATCATTTCCCCGAACGTATGCGAAGAGACGTATTCGAGCACCTCCCGAACCCGATCGTTGAACAATCTCTCTTCTTACGCAAACCGTCGCACCGAGAACAGTACCGTTCTCTTAAGTTCGTAATTATAGTTAAAATAAATACCACTGTAATGTTTTTCAGTAACGTATTTAAAATATTCGTTTATGCGCTCGAGTAATTTTCTTTGGTTCATACAAGATCTTTTCTGTTTTTAAAAAAGTAAGTTTATAATCAATTTGTTACTCATTAAAACTGTGATTAAATGTGTTGGATGGATAATTTTACAGCAACCAGGCACCGAAGAATATCAAACACAAGACTTAATAGTGGTCTAGTTGGAGGTTTATTATCAAGTAAGGTAAACGTAATGTTGTTGTGTCTACTAGATCTATAAATTCATGTAAACAATCAAGAAAATAAAATATATCTAAAATTCTAAAACATTTAAATTTGTGTATAATTCTATTTAAATTCATTCCATTAAACCACTTACTGTGGCTTGACTGTTTTTGAAACTGGTGTTCAAATAATAATATGAAAAACCTGAACATCTAGACTGCTGCTGAAAAAGTACTGGGAATGTTGTGGTTTTCAAATTCGGATACATTTTCTTATTCTCTTCAATATATCATAATAATCAAGGAAGTAATGTACGGCAGAAGACGTACAACTAAACGGGAAGTACTGCGAGCACTAATGTCAATGTATGATCCTTTAGTATTTTTTCTTGTATTTGCCAAAATATGATTGCAAGAAATAGAACTTGTTTTGGATGGGATGAACCGTTAATCGACAATCTATATGAAAAGTAGTCTACTTGGATTCAGCTGCTTCCCATTGTAAACAGAGTGCATATTCCTAGATGCTATCTAAAGAAAATAAATCCTGCTCAAATAAAATCTATTAAACTGCATGTTTTTTTGGGAAAATGCATATGCGGCGGTAGCTTATTACTTACGGGTTGAAAATGGAATGAACGTTGAATGAGCTCTGGTTGCTGCATAGACTGAGGTAGCTCCGCAAAAAAGCACTTACTATTCCTAGACAGGAACTCAAAGCAGCTACGTTGGGTGCAAAGTTGTCTAATTCGATTTGTGAAAGTCACTCAGTCACCATAGATCAACGTTTTATTTGGTCTGATTCCAAAACCTTTTTATCTTGAATGCGGTCGGCCTTCCAAGTTGGAGAGATACTGGAGACTACTAAGTTATGCGAATGACGATGGATACCTACCAAGTTCAACGTAGCAGATGCAACTAAATGGCGTGAGAAACTTTATTGCTAGAAGTGGTTCACCGTTGGTACACATTTCCACGGATCTAATAATGAGTTATGGAACTACGTGAGATCAAGACAAATGATAAATTACAAGTAGGGTTCACTAGCGCAATTTCCAAATGGATATTTAATCCTCCAGCATCCCCTCATAAATTCTAGGCCATCAATTAAACAAGAAGGTGACGAAGCTCTTACACCAAACCATTAAAGAAGTTTCGGACCCTTTGCGTGTCAGTTCATCGGCAATTTAGTTTCCCAGAAAGCCTGATTGGCCTGGGACCCAGAAGAGCTTTACTGAATTTTGTAGAGCTAGAAGGTCAAGTGTGGATTGACATTCTTTTACCAGACTCGATCTTATTAAATGTGTGTCAATAGCTTTCAGTGCTGCTTGACTGTCAGAAAAGAAACGTAAAGTTTGTCCCAAGATTTGTGCAACTAGAAGAATCGCTTGTATCTCTGCTTGAAATAATGTTTCAAAGTTTCCAAGTGGTAAATGGAGCTTTATATTTTCTCTACTTGAATAGATTACAGCACCTGATTGGCCATCGGTGAAGATAGTAGATCCACATCCTGTGAAATGGCTATCATTCTGCCATTCTTCCCTTTTGGGTATGATAACTTTGAAGGATTTATCAAAAGAGTATAGCGGTTTTATTTTGCCAGTTTTCATGTTTCTATGAATGACGATCTAACTTGCGTAATGCAGTTAGAGTAGCTTCGCCTTCTATAAACAAAGGAATGGTCGTAAGATTTAGAAAAGTCTCTAGCGCAGCTGTTGGTGCTGTGCGCATGGCCCCTGTTATGCACATGAAGTTTTATCCGAGGCTACCACACTATTGAACCAAATGTCCATCCATTAAATTACTTTAGTAGACAGACAACTGCGACACTCGCAGAACGCTTTGATGGATTTGATGTGGAAATCAAATTGAATAGTACCCTAAGCTATTTAGGAATTTAAGTAGTACATCTATTACTAGACACCACATGAGAGCTGAGAGAACACCTCCTTGTTACCATCTTGTACAACTTTTGCTTGTAGATTGATTTATTTAGAGTTACAGCAAATCGTACGATTTTGCAGCATGTTGATCATCCAATTGATTTAAGGGTTTTGAATTGTTTCCTGGTTTAGGAATAAAAACGACTCTAGCAAGTTGCCACATTTTTAAGCGATGTAACTCAGTGCTAAACTAGATCTGAAGATCTTGGAGATTAAGTCTATATGATTTTCACTGAGTTTTTGAAGCATTATTGGATAGATACCATCCGGTCCTAGCGCCTTATATGGTTTAAAAGAGGACAGGGCCCACTTTATTTTATCAATAGTGATTATGGTGGAGGCCAAGCTCCAATTTGGATCGTAAATAAGCTCGTGGTTTACGTAAGTATTGGTATGAATATTATCATTAAAAATGCAGTTTGGCAAGCAATACAGTACAGGAAAATATGGAGGCGTTCGAAATGCCACAGTTCAAACGAAAAGTGGAATATATAAGGTTGTCAAATATCTCCGTTCCGCCTTTTTGTCTTTTGAATTTCGCGACTATGTACAAAGCGCAACAGAGCTCGTATCGGGCAATACATACATCATTTGAAAGATCTTGACATAACCTACATAACCTAGTTTAGATACTCCGTTCAAAAGTTATAGACGTGTAAACGTGGAGTTCACTAACTCCGAAATTCGCGCTATTTTGAAGTTTTCCTTCGTTAAAGGCAAATCCGCTAAATAAACGTTCCGTGAGATTAATGGTGTTTTGGGGGATGGTACTCTATCACTTCAATAATGTCAATAATGCAAGATTGAGATTCTTCCAGAATTCAATATAATCACGTCGGGGTCACCAATTTAGGACACAAAGTTTTTATTTTTGTGATTCATAAAAATATAAAATTATTTATTTAATTACTTTAATTTTAAAACATAATAGTTTGTGCTTTGAATTATTATTTACAACTGATTTTATTTCGAATGTGTTCGACACATTATACTAAGTGTTTTTATAATATAAAACAAAGTGTTTTGGTTGAGACAGCATCAAGCCAATGAGTTTTTGAGTAGGATGAGCGAGAAATAACAAGTGCATTAGTTTTTGAAGGATTTAGACTTAATTTGTTTATTTTTGGCCTAATTAGGACCCTGGCTAGATCAGTGTTGGCCATAATAATAACATTAATAACCATTTCAGAGCTTGTAATCGGAGCACGAAACCGTAATTGCACATCATCAGCAAACATATCACAGCTACCATGCGAAATAATTGAAGGGTGGTCATTAATGAACATAGAGAACAACAATGGACCTAAAACAGATCCTTGTGGAACACCACACTTTAACTGGAGTGAATCAGATGTAACATTGTAAACCACTAAATTTTGAAAACGATTTTCTAAATACGATTTAATAAGCTCAATCGAAGAACTAGAAAAAGTAAATGAGTTTTTTTTTATTTATTTAATAAAATTGAATGGTCAACATTATTAAAAGATTTCTTAAAGTCCAAAAACAATAAGAGGTTCATGAATTTTTGATCAAGGCCATACGAATATCATCAGTAATCTTTAATAGGGAAGTAGTTGTACTATGCAACATTCGCACCAACGACAACTTTGCAGGACAAGAGATATCTCTACCGAGATCTATCCAGCTATTTATATCCGGAATCGTGAATCATGAAAGCCATCATACAATTATTATTTTATACTGGGTGCCTGCGCATATGTTAATTGATTGCATTATTTCAAAAATAGTCTATTAATAATAGCAATGGGTCGTGAATCTCCCCTTCCTCTCCCATCAGCCAGCCAACACCATAAACCACTCGACTATGGCATGGGGGGATAAACTCATATAAATCCTTTATTTTAAATTACACGAACATGAAAATTAAAACGGTGGCACGACAATTCCATGAAAACACATTCCCCGAAATCACAATTCCTCGAATAAAATAAATTAACAGAACCAAAGAAAACGCGAAACTTAGGAATTTACTTATTCCTACGATGCTCAAACATTTTTTGTGTTGTGTTTTAAAATGCTGTGATCAAATTAATTTTTCTTAAAAAAAAAACAAAAATATTGTTAAAACACACTCGGTATAATTAAATCTTATTTCCTTAATACACTTAAATCCCTTTTTTCGATTCCGATTATTAGTAACAGATTTACGTTCATTTAAAAAAAGGGTTTTTCGAAAAAAGTTTGAGTTTACCGAAATTTAATAAAACAGAATGATATTTTCAGAAACGCCACTGTACTTCTCAGGATTCGTCGCCCATTTCTAGTGAAGTTATAAACGTTCAAATTTGCGAATTAATTTTCAAAAGGCGGTACTAGATACTAGATTTCTAATTTCTAATTGTTTCTATTTTGAATAATTTTTTTTTTATTCCATAGTAATACCTAGATTTCCAAACGCCAAGGTAGCTAAGAAATAAAAGCAATAAATATTGTGGTATACCGATGCTCAATTAAAATGCTTTGTGTTTTAAAAATGAAATGATATTTCAATTTTTTATGAAATACTCAGAACAAACAATATTTATTTTACATAATACTTTGTATTGCAGAATTTCTTTCCGTGTAACTATGTATAAATGTATCCTCATAAATGCACTAAGTAGGTATACATACCGATACAATTAATTATTATGTTTTTGTGAGAAAACGAAGGAAACAACAATACAAAAATACTAGAATGTATTTAAACTCTCTACGCCCAGGGATAATTACATGGAAACAAGAATGTTGTAATGCATTTTTTATGTATGTGCAAGAACGGCGTTTCATGTTAACATAGAAACATACAGTTTAATATGTTATATGTCTGTATAATTCTATAATATACCATTATTGTGAATTGGTATAAGTGCGTATGCTATAATTGAAAAGCATAGTTATTTAAATATTATGTGCAATGATTATGTGTATATACATTTGGAATTAGCTCTTATATAAAATGTTCAATATTCACCCACTCAAAAAAAGGCAAAAGCCATTGTGTCGAATGACTTTCCACATTTCATTATTATATTCTTTAAGTGTCAAATATTGGCAGAATGAAAGTAAACGTTTAATGTAGGAGATACTGGGTAAATTTATCTCACGGAAATAATAAAAATATTAAAACAAAGTTTCCTATCCATATACACAAAATCCTAATAAATATATACCAAAATCAATGACAAATGTTTTCGCTATATTCGTTTGCGCTCGAGCAATCTCTGAATTAAAATATCTTAACGAACGTATTTACGCGACTCTCTGGATTCACATTGATACTAATACTCAACTGGATATATAGAAAATATATTCTTAATATGCAGCCACAGGAAATCTCGGAATTGAACTCGTCGACATATTCTTGGAAAAAAACCTTTGTGAACCCTATTTCATTATGTTCGCTGAATTATACTGAAAGTCCGTATTAAATTAGGTGAGGAGAGATCGAATCTTGCTTTCACTCCCTAGCTGTGTGCCCGGCACTTAACCGCGAAAAATACTCATTCTGTGTTCTTTCCAGACAGAAGTTCAAATTTACAAAGAATATCGGGTTTTAAGGTCATCAAATTTTAAAATTTGATTTTTCTTTAATTATTTTTTTAATATACATATATAATTATATCATATTAAAGACTTATTATCAATTATAAACAGTTTGGTGAATATTAGGGTGGAGTATTTAAAAAAAAAAAATAATGTAATAGAACATAAAAGTTTCGCCAGTCACCATCCGATTCAGAAACGGGTCGATTTTGTTGCGATTCAGCAGCGATTCGCATGCGTCGATACGGTCAAAGATGTTTTTCTGCGTCAATTCGTGTGGCACCCATACATCGAGCTTCTTTGTGAATCCAAGCTTCTTCAAATGGTATATATATATATATACGGTTTGATTCTACGGCTGTTACTATGCCGGTCTCTCTCGGCCAATTCAGCGATTTTGTCGCAATTTTCGACGACAGGCTTTCCGGAGCGTGGCGCATCTTCGACCACCTCTGCACCAGAACGAAATCGTTGTGCGGTGCAAATGGAAACTGTATCGGGTCCATAAACTGTACAAATTTTATTGGCAACTTGAGATTCATGTTTGCCTTTGTCGTAGTAGTACTGTAAAATATGTCGGATTTACTCTTTATTTTGCTCCATGTTTGCGACGCTATAACTCACGAAAGACTGAACCAAACAACAACAAACGCGTGTGTTAGCGCGTTAAGACTTTTCCAACAAGCTATAGCATGACCCGATGCGATGAATACTGCAAGACTTTTTTGACACTTTTTTATTTATGAAAGGTTCTCAAGAAACTCGACAAAAACTACATTTTTGGATAGCTAATGATGTGTAGAAGGCGGTTTGACCGATAACGCTTACATAAAAAAGTTATTGCATAAGAAATAAACCCATCTTTTTCACGAATTGAGTCTGCGCGGTATGCAGCCTAATAAAACAGTCTTGTAATACATGCCGAACATAAGTAAAAACTGTGCTAGAAGCAAGAATTCTCATAAAGGGAAAGAAAAGAAAATAATAACTCAAACAAATTTTAAAAATCGTTTTCTGAAAAATGATGTTTTTCAAACTGGTTTTTGCGATATATCAAGAACTTCTTAATAGATTGATTGACTTGTATTTTTGTATTTTAAAGGTAATAAAATTTATTGATGATATTTGTCTTTTTTCATTAATTTTTAGAGTCTTTTTAGTGCATAAATTGTGAACAAAGGGTTACTAAAATTTCACGTGTGCGGAATTTTATGTATTTTTTTATTGATATTTTGTAGTGGAATTAAGGCATGTTTAGGTATTTAGTATAAAAGTAAAGTTCTAACTTTGTATATAGAGTAAAATACGCTTTAAAAAGTGAATAATATTTTTAGAGTTTTGGTATAATTGACGAACATATTCTTAAAACCAACGTTTCCAAAAATGTTGGTACTTGCGTTGGACAGATTGCCAGCTAATCAGACGATTTTCGGCTACATCTAGCAGTTTTGGAGCTGGAACAGCCTCACCAACAAGAAAATATCCTGGTGTCAATGCTGATAAATCTCTGGGATCACTTGTGAGCTGGTACAAAGGATATGTGCGTTGAGGCAGTGAGTGAATGACTATGGCAGAATCACCGGATGCTGGCGTTGCACAGTCGACCACCCACGCAAAAAATGGCGTCTGCTGTGATTTGATTGTGTGTGTGTTATTCGAGAGCCGAGATAGTTCATCATAGTAGCTACATCTCTGGATGACTTTTACACAGTAAAAAAAAAATACTAGCAATATGGTAGGTCACCAAAACGCCCTAGCATTATGCTAGTAAAATAGTATTACATGCAAGCATGTACAAAATATTACATTGAAACTCGAAAAAATATAAATGATTGTTTGTAAACGAAATGTAAATTATTACCAATATTCTTGGGCAAAAAACAAGTAACATGTAAAATATAACCATTATTTTGTAAGCAACATGTACATGTAAAATATTAGTAAAATTTAAATGAGACACGTAGAACATTACTACTAATGTAGTAACAATTACTGGAGACATTGTACATGTTGTACCAGAATTCTTGTAATATTACTGGCAAAACGTAATTTATTACCAGTATTCTTGCGCATATTTCAGCGCATATTTTCAAATTTATTATTTGTATTATTCTGGTATACATCTAATCTATGATAACAATTTTCATTTATTATTGTTATCAAATTCAATGTTTTTTAACTTA
Source organism: Bolitophila hybrida (assembly GCA_027564075.1). Taxonomy (NCBI): domain Eukaryota; kingdom Metazoa; phylum Arthropoda; class Insecta; order Diptera; family Mycetophilidae; genus Bolitophila; species Bolitophila hybrida. Next base: position 207 of record JANSTU010048389.1, on the reverse strand, counting down.
TTTACCGTTATAGAAGATAGAAACCTATGTATGGTTATTTCTATTTCAAATTGTATAACATACGTGCATTCAAAAATGGTTCTAGCGAACTATAAGCAAATTGTATGGTGAGAATATTACTATTATTGCAGTTAAAATTAATAGAAACGTAAAAATTTACCAGAATTCTAGTAAAATTACTGTCAAAAGGTAAATTAATACAAATAT
>JANSTU010048388.1:0-10083 GCA_027564075.1 Bolitophila hybrida | reverse complement strand
TCGCCAGTCACCATCCGCTTCAAAAATGGGTCGAGTTCGTTCCGTTTCAGCAGCATATCGCAGGCGTTGATTCGGTCAAGAAGGTTTTTTTGCGTCAAATCATGCGGCACCCAAACATCAAGCTTTTTTTTTGTATCCAGCATTCTGCAGATGGTTTAAAATGGTTTAGTGACTAACTCCCATCTCCTGGGCGATGTCACGATATATCACATTCTAACTCGATGTTTTCCATGATTTTATCGGTATTCGTCGTCACAGGTCTTCTAGCTTATCCATGGTGTCGTTTACACTGGCTCTGAATCGTCGAAACCATTCCTCCACGGTTCGAAGTGATAGAGTACCATCCCCTAAAACACCATTAATCTCACGGCACGTTTCTCTAGCGGATTTGCCTTTAACGAAGGAAAACTAATCGAGTACCGTTTGGAATATTAACAAAACAAACTCGAAAAGCTGTTGCAGCGCATGAGGGAAATGTATCTTCGTCTCAACAAATCTAAGATTACATTGTGCCAATCCGAAGTGAATTTCTTTGGACACTTGTTAACAAACGAGCTAAGATACTAACAATTTCTAAGATGCCAGAACTGATGATAACATATTTAACGAAATTCTTAGCTGAATCATCTGTGGCAGAACTGCTTCGTCGAATTATAAAGGAAAATAAAGATTTTGAGTGGACTGTCGAGCAACAAGAAAGCTTCATACAGCTAAAGAAACTTGTCATAGATATCCCATCTTCCACTATTTCGACAGCGATAAGCCTATCATCTACATCTACAGTGCGACGCATCTAGTACACGACTAGGAAGCGTTATCTTGCAGGATGGCAAGCCGGTATCTTTTGCGTCTAGGACTCTAACGCAAACTGAACTATGCGAAAATAGAAAAGGAGATGCTAGCAATGCTCTTTTGGGTGCATGCGCTTCGATAAATACACTATTGGGGGAAACGTGGCCGAGCAGAGTGACCATAACCCTTTGTTCGCATTATACAAGAAGTCGTTAATGACAGCACCTAAATATCACATTGGCAGAAGATCTGTCGGTTTCATATGAACGGATAAACTTCATTCTTCCTGAAGCACACCGAAATGAAGTTTAATTGTAAACTGATTTCCAGAAAATGGTAAACATCTGCCGGAAGGATTGAAACCGTTCTTTAAGTACAAAGAAGAATTATCTACTAAGAACGGAAATGCTGATGACTTGAGATTACTGTCAAGCTTGCAAGAGACTCGTTGTTTTGGCCAGGTATATATGAACATATATATATATATATATATATATATATATATATCAAAGAATGAAGTAGCGACCAACAATTCGTTCCTAACCAACAAACGCAGCCCAAGGTGTCATCAAAGATTCCATTCAAAGTCGTTTCAGTGGACAAAATGGAAGTGAATATGTCTGATAAAAAAGAAAATATCTCGTCACGGTCGACCACTACACCGACTTCTTCGAACTCGATGAGCTGATCGATTTGCAAGCTAAAACCATTGTGCGGTGCTGTAAAAGGAATTTCAATTACGGACAATGCGACACAATTTCGGAACAAAGAATTTATGTCGTTCGCGTCAAATTGGGAGTTTAAGCTTTCGACTATGTCACCTTATCATCCATAAAGCAATGGAAAGGCAGAGTCTGCAGTAAAAGTAGCTAAGCATCTAATCAAAAAATCTTCCCACGAAAAACGAGAAATCCACAAAGACCTACTAAACTGGTGAAATAACCCCAACAAGATGAATAGCAGTCCAGTACAAAGTCTGTTTTCGAGAAGAACTATACGACAGACATGTCACCGAAATATACGCTACGTATAATTATTTAAAGAGTTTATCTATCGTAGGCAATATAGTTACCCATCTGTAGTTTGAAATATCACTTCTGGATTCACTTTTGAATATGGGTGTTACGTCTGGAAAGATGTCGGATGAATGGGACAGATTGAAGATTATCTGAAGAATTTCGTCAGGTCCTTTGCCCTTATTCACATTAATGCTCAAAATGGATTTTAAGTCATCACTGCGAGTAAAGGACATAATGCTCAGATCAACACCTTCATAAAATCAAAAATATTAATCCGATGTATCTGAGATTCAGTTTCGTCATAAGAAATGTAAACGCTATCAAAAATATCATCATCATCACTATCATTTCGGATATGTCCTCGATAGTAAAAGCATAGTTCGTCCTATAGTATATGGATGCCCGGTTTGGATAAATATGGCGCAGACTCATTTCCGACAATTACAAATTACACAAAGAAAAAAACGAGCAACCATATAAACCAGATTTGAAGAAAGAACTTCGAACTATCAAATAATTCGCGAAGTCCTTCAATACTAAAACTTAAGCTTAAAATGAAACATAGTGATTGTCTTATTTATCTTATTTTATGTCTTCGCCAAAGGGTTTTTTTTATTACCCAAGCATTTTCCCTTAAATTTTCCCCTTATTACTGCCAGTTGTACAGCTAACGTAGCTAAAGCCTGAAAAAAGCTACTACTCTATACAAAAAAATAATGTTTTTGTAGGACGCACTGGAGTTGTGCAGAGACATGCTTCAGTGGGAACAGGCTATGGCCTTAGCAGAGACTTTGTCTCCGCAGCAGATTCCGTTCATAGCTCGAGAGTATGCACAACAATTGGAGTTTACGTAAGCACTGAATAGATTTGGGTAATTTTGAGATTGATTGATCATTTCTATTTTATAGCGGAAGTTATGCAGATTCTTTGTTACACTATGAAAAAGGTCTAAATAGCGATTCGATTCGAAACAATGAAACGACGTTAATACAGGAGCACATATTCCTGTGCAACGCTGGAATAGCTAGAACATGCATTAGGAATGGTGATTTTCGAAAGGGGGTAAGAGTAGCATAATGATTTCAGATACCTTGATTCTAATTATATTTATTTTAGATGCAAATTGCCATACACTTGAACGATAAACAGGTGTTACATGATTGTGGTGAGGCGCTCGTAACAATTGGACACCTTAGTGAGGCAGCCACTCTTTTGGAAAAGGCACAGAGCTGGGACAAAGCGTGCGAACTATTTATTCAACTGAAAGCATGGCCAAAAGTTACGGCCATACTTCCTCACGTAACCAGTAATCGTCTGCATAGTTCCTATGCACAGGCAAAAGAGTCCAGTGGCCATTATGTCGAGGCGATTCGTAGTTATACACAATCTGGCGATATGGACAGTGTGGTGCGTGTCTATCTTGAGCATCTTTCCGATCCACACAGTGCATCCGAAATCGTTCTCGAAACTAGATCCAGTGATTCATCCAAGATGTTGGCAAAGTTCTATATGAAAATCGGTGACTATGATCAGGCACTGCAGTTTCTGGTTCTATGTGGCTGTATTCCAGAGGCATTTGCACTCGCTCAGCGTCACAATAAACTGCGACACTACAGCGAGCTATTGGATGCAGCTGAAAATGCACAGCCATCAGACTATTTGGCCGTGGCACAGTACTTTGAGATGGAAAAACATACAATGCTTGCGGGTAAATACTATTTTCTGGGAAAAGAGTTTGGCAAGGCATTGAAATTTCTCCTGAAAGCGTCTGCATTTAATAATGAAGAAAACAGTGCACTCTCTTTGGCCATTGACTGTGTGGCAACATCGAATGATGATCGATTGTCTGCACAGCTGATTGAATTTTTGTTAGGCGAAGTGGACGGCACACCAAAAGATCCAAAGTACTTGTTTCGATTGTATATGGCACGAAAACATTTTAAGGATGCCGCCAAGACAGCGGTTATTATTGGAAATCAGGAACAGATCTCGGGCAACTATCGCAGTGCTCATGATTTGCTATTTTCAATGTATCAGGAATTGCGTCGTAATAATCTAAGTATAGCTGCGGATATGAAAACTAATCTGACGCTGCTTCATCGTTACACTCTGGTACGAGTTCATGTTAAGCTGGGCAATCATTTGCAGGCAGCAAAACTGTTGGTTGCTGTCGCTGCTAGCATATCTCAGTTTCCATCACGTTAGTTTCACATAATTTTTAGAACTGTATTATATATAACAATAAATTCCCTTTAGATATTGTGCCGATATTAACGTCAACGGTGGTGGAATGCCATCGAGCTGGATTAAAGAAGAATGCTTTCGCGTATGCCTCAATGCTAATGCGTCCGGAGTATCGTTCACAAATCGATGCAAAATACGTAAAAAAGATCGAAGCTATCGTTCGAAAGGCTCCTCGTGCCACCAAGGATCTGGACGATGACGAACATCAAACGTCTACCGCTTGTCCGGTCTGTGACACCTTTTTAAACGATATGGATGTTGCATGCTACCAGTGCAAGACTACCCTGCCGATTTGCATTGCAACGGTAATACGAAATTAGTATATATTTGTAATGTGTATAATTTAGTTTACATGTGTATTGTTTACAGGGCAAACACATTGCCAAGGTTGATTTAGCTGCGTGTCCTGAATGTGATTTCCCTTGCTTCAAATCTGAAATGACAAAGTATAAATAACAAATTATACACTACTAACTATTTATTAAATTCAATGCAATTGATTACAGAATATTGGATGCCACGAATCAATGCCCGATGTGTGCTGAAATTGTGGAATCGAGTCGTTTGAACGATATTACCAATGTGGGTACATACTTGTAATGGAAATAATATATTGTATAGACTATAAGGTGCCTTAATTAGTTATAAATTAGGTGAGTTCGGATTCATGTATAATTTTAAAGGTTAGGTAATCACGGAAAGGTTAATTATGTTGATGTTTTTCTATTTGTTACTTAATTTTGTTATCGTTTTGGTACACCATAGACTGTCATAAGCCCGCAGGTAAATATAAAAATATTAAAAGTTTTATGACATAGTGCGGGTGACATTTCTGTTAAATATATGTATTATATGAACATCTCAGATAAATGTATAGTTTTACGTTTTAAGTGCAATATATTTGTTTTAACAATTTAGTAGAAAAAAATGTCTGTTAAGGCCAAGTTCCTCCAAAAAACTTGTTTTTTTTTCAAACAAATTTTAATTATATTATTAAAAATATTTATAAATGAAAGTTTAATGTCATATTTAAATACTAATTGTTTTTTTTTAATGGCGACTCCCAAAATGGCTGTTGAAACACGTCCCTTTTGTTGGTGGGTGACACGATAACTCAACAACGAATCATCTGAAAGCAAAAATCGAATGGGTTTCTTATTCTGTATCAAAAAAACAAAATGGCGGACTTTATTTTTAATTTTTTGACCCTTTTTTTCACTTTTAATTGTTTTTTAAATATTTATGAATATTTTTGGTTGTAGTTCCGACCATAGAGAGACATTTTAAGAGTAAAATGACGTTTATTTCATGTTGATAAGTGTAATAGTTTCTTAATAAGAGAAAAGGCGTTTGAAAAAATCGTAAAAAAGTGAATTTTACTCACATATCCAATCCGGTTGGTGGTCTTCATAGATAGGGAAGGGAATATTTCTTAAAAATGAAGGCACATAGAACAATAAGTAATTCCGTCGGAACGCATCACTTGACGCCACCCGGGCTGCTCGAGCGACCGGATTTACTGCTTGGATCGCTCCACTTTCCCCTCCCCTGTATAGCTACTTCTCGTCGTGCGCACCTCTAGACTAAATCTATATTATCTCAAAGAGAATTATCTAGCAATTTACGGGAAAAATGTTTTCGTTTTTTTAAATTTTTTTGGAGGAACCTGTTCTTAAAAATAAGTATTGTTCTACATTTTAATCAGGTAGTAAGCAATTACAATTACAATTAATTTACAAATTAAATTAGATATAAATTGTACTATATTTGGCATTCTTACTTTACATTATAACTAATACTACCTAAAATGATGATCTTTCTTTCACTTATTGTGAGGTTACCGAAGCCCAAGATTATGTTTAGTTTTTCATTTTTAACATTATTATTCCTTTTCCATCATTTTCCTTGTTTTTCATTATTTTTTTATTGCTCATCTTTTTTATTTTTTCCGTACCATATTGCAAATTTTTTATTCCTTATTGCAAACTGTTTTCTTCGCAATTGATTTTTTCCCTTAATTGTTTACTTTTCTCTTTTTTCCTGATTGCCCTATTTTCGCCCTTGCTGGTTCACTTATTCCCAGATTTTACTTTGTTCGTAACTTGCGAGGGCGGTCCGATAAGTACTTAGCCTACAAGAGAAAAACGAAGCTCGTACCACTTGCTCCAACTTCTATAACCCGTCTGAAAAATACGTTTTCTCGAGGTCTGCCTCCGTGGCGGCGATGACCTCCTCATTCGACTCAAAGTTCTGTCCGCCGATTGACTTTGTCTAGTTTGGAAACAAAATGAAGTCACACGGGACCAAGTCTGGAGAATATGGTGCTGCAGTTCGTAGCCCAATTCGACTAATTTGTCCGTGGCGACGGCGGAGGTGTGAACCGGTACTCTGTCATGGTGGAAGAGCACTTTTTACTTCGCCAAATGGGGCCGTTTTTCAGCAATTCGGCCCTATAATTCGGCCTAGTAGAGCCCAATGATCGTTTTGCCCTTCTACATGGATTGCGGATTCAGATTGCGCTGCTCTGAAGTGGTCTCACGGTTGCGCTTGTTTTCGACATTTTATGAAACTCATTAAACCATTTTTTACGGTCGCCATCGGAGGAGAAAATTGACCGTACACAGCATGCATGCGCTCTTTGATTTCGCTGCGCGATTTCCCTTCCAAAAACAAAAATCGAATTACCGATCGATACCCAATGGGACTTTCATAATTGTTAAATATGAGAAGTACATACCTCGAATCAGTGTAAGTGTACATACGGTCACACACGCACACACAAAATAGAGCGTAATAGTGCACCTCTCGCAAAGAGAGCGCTAAGCTAATGTCAATCTCAATATTCTTGCAGATTGACATTGCGAAATATTTTATCGCCCTATGTTTTTTGAATTTTATGTGTATTTTGTATATCTTTTTTAGGAATTCAAATATAAGGGTAAGTGAAATTGAATATTATATATTTTAAATAATGTAGTTTTATTATAGATAAAGTACAAGAATACCAAATTAGGAATTCTTATTTGATTATATAACTATATTCATTTAGGTAACGAAATCCATGTACATGCAAAGAGCGGCTTCCGTTGCCAATGGCAACAGGCAAACAGAGCCGCTCTAAATATGTAATTTATAATGTGAAATGTACGTATGTATGCGTTAATGAGAAACACTATCGCTTATATTTTGCGACATTTTGATGGATAATATAATGTATTGGAGGCCGATTGTGTATTGCTCTTTTTCCATTTTTTCTAAAAACACGCGGTAAAAACAAAACTACGAGTCGGATTCGGAAAATTTTGACAGTCTACGAGAATGTACTACACGATATATTATTTCTCATAAGAGAGTGGTGCCAGCCTCGTACACGTACACTTTTTAATTGTATAATTTATTGCCAACTTTATGTTTTCCCTTATTGACATTTTTTTCTTCAATATAATTTTTTTTCGACAATTTTTTCTTCACAATTTATTTTCTTAAAATGGGTCCGCAATTAGTCACTTTCTCACCGCTAAAGGCAGATGCCGAAAGAACGACATTTAATTTTATCATATTCACCTCTTTTTTTCTGATTACCAACTTTTTTCTTCATTTTTTTTTTAGATTGTCAACTATTCATTTTTTTCCTTCGACAATTTTTTCTTGACAATTTATTTATTCTTTTATTGTATATTTATTCTACTGTACTTTCAAGTTTTTAATTTTTCTTTATTGACTTCTATTTTCTTCCCTTTTTAATTTTTTCTTAATTATTTCTTAATTGTTAAGTTGTTTAAGGAATCATCGGTGCCACCAGAATAGAACATCCACGCTACTTCACTCTGTCATTTTATTTAATAGGAAGCCGACCTGAACGAACTGGATATATTTAGAAACCGAGTAATGGTTCATATGCCTAATGTCAAACGCTCCAAAATGGGACAAAAAAACAGTTGAGATGACGTTTGTAGGTCTTGTCGACACGCAAAAGGCGTATCGATGCTACCCGAAATCTCGCAAGATTCACATTAGTCGAGATGTCGTATTCATGAACGCGAATCGAACCGATGACGAAGGTTAACGACCAGCTACGAAGAACGAGGTTGTTAAAGGCGACTTCGACCGATGTCTCAAACCAGTACGAAACAATTCTCAACGTGACGGCCGAAGGGTCCGACCATTCAAAGACGCAGGATCCGATCCGGACTATAACCCTGCTAATGATCCAGATCACGATCCAGTTGGGACATCACCTCAGCTTGATGAGCCAGTACTCCGTAGTACATCCCGAATTCGTCAGCCACCGAAGTGACCGGAATACGTAACATTCTTAATTCTCGACCGCGTTCACCGAGACCCTCAAACGTCCTGACTCAGCCAAATAGAAGGATGCAATGAACGAGAATTGGTCATTAGTCGAATTGCCACCTAAGAGGAAGGCGATAATTTAAATTTTAAGCAATGTTGAAAATGCAAATCTCAAAATTGATACGGGTGAATGTGTATTTAAGATGAAGCGAGCTTTTGACGGCAAGATCGTGAGGCACAGGGACTGCGACCAAAAATACGGTTTCGACTACACAGAGACATATTCGACGGTGGCACGCTAATCGTCGATTCGACTGTTAATTGCGCTGTCCGCACAAAGACTCAACATCCGACTCGATCACTGCATAATTGCAGGGTAAGCAAAAGGTTTCGATGATGGAAGCGGCCGCGTATGTACATTGAACTCCCGAGTCAATGGAACAAATGCCTCGACACAGCCCTGAAATCGTTTGGGATGAATTCGGAACTTCTATTACTCGAAGGAGTTGAACTTGATCATATATGTAGACGATTTCTTGATCTTCTGGGAAAATTTCGCTGACCGAACGATACCTACTCAACACAACGGAGTACCGCATCGGTTAAAAATACGACGTTGAGTCAATCAACGGTTTCGTAGATGCGGATTGGGAATCCAACGTCGATAACCGACGTTCACACATCGGCTGGGTTTTCAAGCTCTGTGGATTAGCGGTCACTTGGACCTCAAAGCGATAACCGACTGTCCACTATCAACCACCGAGGCTGAGTACATGGCAATGTAAAAACACGAAAAACAGGGTCAAATCTGCTCTTTCTATTTCATATATAATAGATTAACATCAACGATCCACAAAAACATCAGTGTTCAACACGAGACTCCCAGAAATACCTGTTAGGCTCAAGTGGATAGATGACGCGATTCATCTGACCTATATATAGAAAGACTGAAGATTTATGATTGGACAGCCAAAGGTTGTTTTTGTCCAATTTGGTAGACAGCAACGAAAACAATCATCATACCACTATCTCATAAAATCTACAATGCTTCTTTTTAGTACTATTTATCAAATGTTTCAACTAGATTTGTTTTTAAATAACACTTCATTATTTTTGTGTATTTGTATATAATTATAGTCCATTTCTATAACAACATGCCAAACATCTGATTAGGATTATCAGCAACAATAATATTTAACTCGTATCTTGTGCTTTGATAACACACGAACTTATATAGCATATGATTATGAATGCGGTATTTGACTACCGATTTTTGTGTAAATAAATTAAAGAAATGATGCATCTACATATTAAAGATACTAAGATTTCAAAAAAGGTATTTAAAGTATTACAATATCTTTTTCAAATAGAATAAAAGTAGTGTTTGATGAATCGAACTCACAAAAATATTACTCAAAATTAAATCATATGAAATAAATGCAAAATAAGAAGAAGTTCTTGGATGTGGAATCCATCTGAGAGTGAGAGTGAACCTAAAAACAGCTATTGGACAACATATAAAACTAGCTGATCCTACAATTTAAAAAAACCTAAAATACAAATGGCAAAAAAGACAACCTTCACACGGCCTGTGATAACATTAAGTAGACAGAAGAATGGTTTGTAACTTAAATAAAAAAAAAAGTGTGTGAGTTGCTGAAGTCACAGGGGGATGTGTAAACATCATATATATAGATGTTTATTTATATATTATATGTACCTGTAATATATACCT
>JANSTU010048387.1:0-23401 GCA_027564075.1 Bolitophila hybrida | reverse complement strand
GGGGATGTGTTGTGAGTGTTAGAGCACAGTAGCTCCAATAGGAGTAGCACAGCACAAACAGCACATTAGCATGACCTTACCACTCGTGAGAACCCGTAATGGTCAATGAATCCGCTGTGCGGCATCGCACACTGTGTATGTCCCACAAGAAATTAAAGGATCCAATGAGAGAATTCTTAACGATTGGGCTTCTACCTCCAAGTATGTATTTGTTGTTGAATGTTTATTTTTATATTACAAACATTTTTTCTCACAGAAAACACGTGAAATTTGACAAGCAAAAAAAGGCTTACCCGGAAAATCAGAGGATGGGTTTACGTTTCCACGCCGTGTTGAAACGGAAAAACTGACGAAACTTCTGACCCATCTGGTACTCACTAAAGAAAAATCTCAATTACTTGCATCTCGTATGAAAGAACGAAACTTCTTGGCTGAAGGTGTCCACTCATGATACTACCAAGAACTGCATAAGCCTTACGCAAAATATTACGTGAAGGCAGACAACATATGTTTTTGCCACGATATTTCTGGACTATTCAACATGATGGGAGAATAGTATGGCGGAAACGAATGGAGGTTGTTTATAGATGGCAGCAAAGATAGTTTAAAATCGGTTGTCAAAAAAATTGCACGAAGTTTGTCGAACTTACCGAAGTCATGGTTCTTTTCGTTACACATTTTTCATCGTTACCCTCCTCTAAATAATTTTGATAAAATTCTCATAACCAAACCAACATACACAATTTTTGTCAAATCGGACCATAAATACTCATGTTCCAGAAATGTCTACCCCAGTACAACCTATGATGTATGTATTATATACGAGTAATACACACCAAGAGGCCTCCTTTATATATATATTAGTTAGTTAGTTAGTTTGTATTAGTTATTATTCATTATGATCGAACTATGACGATTATTAAAAAGAGATGTAGACTCTAAAATTCATCAAAGAAAGAAATCCCTGGCTGAAGCAAAAATTTGAAAATATAGAGACACTGGAAACAGATTCTGGCTATAGTAAAAAATTCGAAGAAAAGAAACAGAAGCAGAATTTAGAAATTATCAAGAGTTCAAAGAAAATCCCTTGATTGAAAGTTCAAAAATAGATAAGTATGCACAAGAAGCAGAGTCTGAAAATTAAAGTTCAATTAAAAACCTTATAGCTATAGTGATAATTAGAATTGAAAGGAAACTGAACGGAGACCCTAAAATTGGACGTTGGACACACCGACCATTAAATTCATAAGAAGTTCAAAAAAGTCTCTGGCTATAGTGAGATTTCGAAACGGTAGATACTGGAATAGTGCATCGACATCGGTTCAATCGCGCCCCGGCAGGCCGAAGTGTTTTTCCAATGTGGCACTTTAAATCAGAAATATGTTATTGATTTGGAATAACGGAACATATATATGTTAATACTATAAATGTATGATGGCGTTGATGATTCAAGGTTCCGAATATAAATGGCAAAATAGATCTCGGTGCATAGAGATATCTCAAACCATCGGGGATTTGTTGTTAGTGTTATTAGTAGCAGAGCACAAACAGCACATTAGCATTTCCTGACCAGTCGTGTGAACCCGTAATGGTCGATGAATCCCTATGTACCAAAAGCGATTACAGGATCCAATGAGAGAAATAAATAATTTAAGCTTATTAAATATTCATAATATTTATTATATTTTATATAAATATAAAACAAACATTTTAAACCGCACAATCTACAAAACAAAATGCCAGCCTACCGAAGAAATGCATTCCTTATCATTCAGTGACTACTAAAAACGTATGCGAGCAAGGTGCTTATATACAATATAATGTAAATATTCATATAATTAACATAAATTTGCAAAGATGTTTATCTTCTGAATATGTCATATGAATGAATAAAACACAAAATATATACGCATAAAGACTCATCGTAAAATGTCCATGTAAATTCATATATGTATACATATTTTTGCTTTCTTGTAAGTCTGCGATGAATCATCACAATAAACTAAGTCAATTGTACAACAAGTTCAGTCATTTGACTTGATACAGTCACATTGTGTGCACCATTTAGTAATACAAGAGTAAAGAGCACCGGTATATAAATATATTCGATAATAATGCGCGAGTATGCAGTATTTCACGACAAATTATAATATGCAACGAAGCAAGAAACACTCATAAGAACTACATCAAACAACAGAAGAATAGTATGTAAAAAAATTGTATATACGAGTAGATTTATAAAACGCTTATTCTAACAATCAATTCTTGGACGTCAGCAGTCACATTGCTCTTGGCGATCAGCAGAGCAGCGAGAGTATATGTGATTGTGAACAATTAAACGCGCACAGTCTTCAAATGAGTATCGATAAGGTGTGATAAGACGACGCCCGTGAAAATATACAGCGTTTCAGTTTGTGTGTGTATTTTTATTTTTGTGTGCGCGTGTGTGTATAATATCCGCTGATAATGATAACATATGGTGTTAATAAATAAAAACCCTCATATCGCACTCACTCGAAACAGACTGCGCGCACTTTTTCGATGTGTGCACCAGATATCGATACGCGAAAAAAAGTCTGTTCGCGTAATGTTTATTTGATCAATTTGCTGCCAACAACGCGCGCGATCTCCTGCCTCATCGCCGTCGTCGTTGTGCGATCGTCTTCGTAGCACGTCTGTTATTGTTGATCGTTTCGTTAGGTACACAAACACTCACATTATATTGTGCTGTCTGCTGTGATCGCACTGAAGATAGTCAATCTATTGTCTTGGTGACGCGCGCGCGTCGTTGGTCAGCATGTTCTGGGATTCTCCGTCATCTTTGTGGCTGTGCCGACTGGTCGAGCTGGCCTTATTCCTGCACGCACTGTGGTTTATGGTGAGGCATTTGTCTGTAATCTTACAGAATGCACAAAGGAGCTTGGTGGATACACAAAAGAATCAGCAGAGTGGGATTCGAACCAAGTGTGACACATGCGAGAAGTTGTTCTACCAAAGACGCCACTCACAGCCGACAGCGAAAGTGTGGACCCCCAAAAAAACGTCTTTATTAGATTTTGAAGATCGAAAAGTACCTGCGCCGGCAAACGGTTATTCTCATGCAATAGAGCTTTCCGGTAGACGTGTTTCTGTAAATCAAGTTATCAATATTTTCGAGAATGAAGACAAGTCGACAAATAGTGATAACACCTCGAACAAGATTTTTGAAATATCGAGAACAAAAAGTGCCGTTTCTGCATTGAAGAGCAGATTTGAAGATTGTAACAGTATTCAGCTCCGAAATTCCGGAACAGAATTCAAGAAGATCAATGAACAATTCTTTAGCAGTCGTTCTAAACCATCACCAGCGCCTCCCGACTCTGACTCACATACTGAGGACGAGAATAAAACAATTGAATTCGACACACTTGGTCAGTTCGAAGGAGAGTATTTCGTAGACCAAAACGAGAATAATCATCTAACCGAAGGCAAGGTATTTGTAGACCAAAACGAAAATAAATCAACTGAATTCGAAACACTTAGTCAGTCCGAAGGCGAGGATTTCGTAGACCAAAATTTCTTTGTGATCGAAAAAAACGAAATGATGAAATTATCCAGGGGAAGTGACACAAAATATGTTAAGAAGGATAAACCAAAACTTGCGCCAGTCTTCATTTCAACACGATCACATAGTATCGGCGAGATAACCAGGCACCGCAATCTCAACACATTTCAAAAAACCACGTCCGTTGAAAATCTGTCCACACCTACGGGACGTCTGTCAAACTGCAGCAGCATGGACGATATCCTGGAACATCACAGTCCAATTCTGTACCGAGCGAGACGTTCAGAAATGAGTTCTGGTCCCGACAATGGACTGTCATTCGAAGAGATCATGCGCCAGCAACGTTTCTCCAAGTGTTACTCTGAGTATTCCATATCGGATCTGTTGACCGAACTGCCCGACGATGACATTGATATTGAGTTTGCCAAATTCATTAATAAGATCAATTAAACTGCGAGGGCTATTTTCAGAAATGACAACCTACCGAAGACACGCTTATCTACTTGTAAATTATAAAAATATACTAAATTTGCCACGAATGTATAATAAAGGTGTGTGTGTGTGTGTGTGTGTGCTCATAGTCATTATCTTATCTCGGAGATTTCAAAGATTATAGCGCGATATTTAGCAGCATATGTACATAATATAATTATATCTTTGTTATTACATTACATTCTCTGTATTTGTATGCCTGCGACTGCATCTTAAGTTTTCAAACAGACAATCGTACGGACTAAATGTTGTTATAAATGAATATACAAACTTTTCAACTGTTCATAATATTGTGTTTTACCTGATTTCTTATCTAAGGTGATTTGATAGAAAATTGTTTGGCCGCTGAGTCATCGCAAGGTTTTATTGCTTTTTTTTATTTGCTGAACGAAACGAAGACCAATTGTCATTTCTAATGAGTCAATAATGGACAAAGCTATAGTTTTAAAGTTATAGTAAATATGGTAAGTTTACGGAAAAGTTTTTGAGGTTATATTTTATTAAAACGTACAATAAATAAGTGTTTTTTTCTTTTTATTTGATATTTTTAATAATATTTTTTTTATAATTCCAGGAAGCCATTACTATTGTTCACTCGTTGCCACCCAGGCAACCCGAAAAAGATCCCAGTCTTATAATATCAAAAGCCCTAGATGGTGGTAATGTATCGGAGCGCCTGGCCAAGATCAAGACCGCTTCACAAGGATGGAAGTCACGCATCGGTATATTTCTATGGAAATTTTATTTAAAAAAACAAACATATCATAACAGTATATATAAATTATAGAACAATCGGATGCAACACAATTCACGGTTGCCGGTCGCCTTCAATCAAAACCGGTTGTTCAACTTCAGTTCAGCAAGTCCGAGGTAAAGAAGACACCACCGCCAACGGTATTAAAGAGTCTGCATCAACCACAGCTCGGTCTGGCCAAGAGTCCATCAATGATGGTGCACACATCTGTAGGTGGTACAGCATTAGATGCTAAACAAAAATCTGGAAGTCCGTTAACACGTAGCATAAGTGTGCCTGGTGGTGAGGAAGAGACAAATCATTTTGAGGGCAGCGAAAAAGGCGACAGCAAGAGTAATGTGAAATTGAATGGTGGCTCTAAGGTTGCGGTGTCACGGTTCGATGATGACGAAACCTTTTCAAAGTTCTTTCAGAGTGTTCAAAAGACTGTGATACAGGAAGGAGTCGAGATAGCCGACTTTGATGCCATAAAGTCAACAGAAAAGTATGTTATTCGTCTTGAGTTTTAGGGACATATCTATAATTATTTGATTTCTGTCCGTAGGCTAACTCAAAAGCGAATCGTACAAGGTCCTAAAAATCGTCGTGCTGCTCGAAATCCCTTGAAAACGCTGGCCGCTCGTGAGGATCTTCAAATGGAGTACACCGAAATCAAGACTGGCATTGCCGACAAAGAATTACGTCGACTGAAGCTAGAGTCAAGTAAGTACAGAGTTTGAAAACAATATTTAAATATATTCTAATCCAATTTTATTCAGTTGCACGTTCAAGCAATCTGGCCGTCGAGGCATTGGCTGGTCTTGCCTCCGTTGAGGACTTTAAGTCGGTAAATTTAAAATCTAGCTCGCTGCCTCTAAATCAATCTTGGTTGCCATACAAGCCCACAATGCTTTTACATATCAAAGGACGCACACACATACAGACTCGTCTTGTTGAACCAATCTACACGTCTATTAATCGTGGAGATTGCTTTATTTTGATCACACCGAAGCGACTTTATCGTTTTGTGGGCAGTTTTGCCAATGTTATAGAACGATCACGCAGCAAGAATATCTGTTCGGTCATTCTGGAAAACAAAGATCTTGGTTGCACTGCCACAAAGGAAACTGTCATCAATGATGGTAAATCCACGACAAGTGAACGCCATCTGACCGAGTTTTGGCGTCTGCTAGGACGACCAGCTGACTCTGTCATCGGTCCAGCTGAATGTGGACATGCCGATGAAGACGATCTATTCGAATCGTGTTTGATTGATACAAATATGATTTACGAGTACAAAGATGAAGCACTTCAACCGATCGAGAAATACTGGGGAGCACTGCCACGTTTCGAGATGCTTGATCCCAAGAAAGTGATTGTATTTAACTTTGGCAGTGAAGTGTACGTCTGGAATGGTAAGAACGCAACATCCGACGCAAAACGTGGTGCCCTGAGACTGGCCCAGGAGCTATTCTCCGAGTCCTACGATTATGAAATGTGCGAATTGAATCCGTTTAATTTCGCTCAAATTGCCGGCGAACGTAAGTCGTTTAAGTCCAGCAAATCGGGCACTAAGCCCGACTGGTGTTTCTTGGCTAAGGTAACACAGCACATGGAAACCGTATTGTTTCGTGAGAAATTCATGGACTGGCCTGAATTTGAACGAGATGAACTCGAGAAGGACTACTTGTCCAATAATCGAAACCGAATCGCAGCTCTGGACGGTGCAAGTTTATTTGCTGGTGAACCTTATGTGGAACCGAATCTTGTGCTAGAGAATTCCAATTTGGGACGCGGTAATTTCTACTATGACACTGATACAATGCGACACTTTGACATACTCACCGAATCCACTCAGAAATGGAAAATAAACGAGTTTAACTTCGATGATCTTCCCGAAACTTCGTATGGACATTTCTATTCTACGGAGAGCTATATTATTCGTTGGATTTACCAGATTTCAGTAACCGTGCGTGAACTTACCGGACAGGTTTCGAAGCGGAACACTGTGGGTCGAGATCGTTGTGTTTACTTCTGTTGGCAGGGTGCTGAGTCGAGTGCCAACGAGAAGGGTGCCGCTGCTTTATTGACTGTGGAACTAGACAAAGAGAAGGGTTCCCAAATGAGAATATCCCAGGGTGATGAACCCACCGCTTTTGTGCGTCTGTTTAAACTTATGTTTGTACATCGCGGCCGCAAGGAAGACTCTTCTGCAGTTAGAAAATGCTGGCGCTTATTTGTGCTGACCGGCAATGATGTATGTGAAACAGTGCTGACCGAAGTAGAGTGTGGTGTGAAACAGCTTAGGTCTCGCTCGTCCCTTCTGCTGGTTAACGGAAAGTGTGGCAAGGTTATTGTGTGGCATGGATGTAAAAGCTTGCCACACATCCGACAGGTGGCCTTAAATGCGGCCAATGAGATTAAGTTGCAGAAATGCCATGAGTTATTCACAGATGATGTACAAGGCATTGAGATTGAGGAACTTACAGAAGGCACTGAAAATGAAGAATTCTACGAGGCTGTCGGTGAGAAGGGTCGTAGCCAGTACTTTAGTTTACTTGCTGTGGACAAGCCGTTTGATTTTACGCCCAGAATGTTCCATTTCTCAAGTACCAATGGTCAGTTTGAAGCTGTTGAGATTTTGTGTGCTTCAAGGTCCAAAGAACTTGCAACTCCGTATCCATTTCAACAATCCGTGATGTACAATGCTCGTCAACCAACAATATTTATGATTGATAATGGAGACTTTATATGGATTTGGCAAGGATGGTGGCCACAGGAGGATTCGGATGGTAAGTGTTATTGATTTACCATTCAGACTGTTCAAGTGTTACAAATTTTGTTTTCAGCAAATGCAGATTCACCGACACCGGACAATCGAGCTAACGAAAGCCGATGGCAAGCTGAGAGACGTGCTGCTATGGAAACTACTGTAGCCTACTGGAAAGCAAAGCAGAAATCACTAAATAATCGTGATAGCCCGTCATCAAGCAGCAGCAGCAGTGCGTCTTCTATGGACGACGAAGACCAAGACTCACTGGGTACCGATGTCGTCGATAATTACGCAAATATCAACGGCAGCATTGTATGGGCTGGTCTTGAACCATCTGAGTTTAAATCAATGTTTCCGGGTTGGGTTGATCGTGAGGATGTAACTCAGATTAATGTCCAGGTTTGTTTAAACTATTTTCCATCTCTCTGATTATTGTAATTGTGCGATTTTTTTACAAAAAATGCAGGACGGTCGTATTGAGACCATAGTTTCCATTTCTGAAGCATTATCGCAACTCTCACAAAAAGAGCATCCACTTGCTGTTCTTTTGGCAAGACCTCTTCCGGAGGGATGTGACGCAACACGGCTGGAATTGTACTTATCCGAAGCAGACTTCGTGCCGGCATTAGGCTGTGATCGCAACGAGTTTGAGCGCATGCCGTTATGGAAACAAACAAACCTCAAGAAGGAACGTGGACTTTTCTGATCCCAGTCTATCTATAACCGCTATTTTGAAAATGGATTCTGAGTGTTCAAATTGGCATTTACATAAATTATAGACACTGATGCAATCACTATAAGCAGATTTCTTAAAATATTTATCATTAATTCGCCTTTTTTGTAACGCCCACAACACATATTTTATATAGAAACACCCACGATATAATATTATCTAAATAGGTAACTCAAAATATACCTGTGAAATTTTGCACGAACCTAACTAGAGTCCACACACACACACACAAGTATATATAAATATAGAACATATATAGCTGAGATGGCCTATAATATAGTGCTATGCACGCGCACTTCTTATGTGCTTCTTAAAAAAATAGACTGTGCCAAATCTTATACGTTATTTATTTAATTTTAAATTGGTGCTATTGCTGTACAAATATGGTTTTTATTCGTTTTATCGTGTTTGGCAGATTAAAATTTATTGTAATATTATGACTACAGTCGGTTTTTATAACACTGTTAGCTAATTTGTATAATTGTAATATTTATATAAATTCATTTATAGTAATTGTTTAAATTTAGTTATTGTGTCTCGTATGCGTTCATTTTTTTACTATTATTTCCTCGATATTATTTTTATTAGTGTTTACTGTTTTGTAATTTATATGGAAAATATATTCTATACAATTTATTCCTAAATATTATATACATAATGTTATACACAATTTTAACGAGTCTTAGCTGTTAGTTTATAAATAATAACACAGCTTTTGTAAAAAAAATATAAATAGCAATTTGATTGAAATATATTACTATTGAAAATTTACTTTGAATTTGAATTTTTTCGGCTTTAATAATGAGTAACACTTTTTGTATGTGATTAAGATAAAGAAATTTCATCACCAAAAGTTTTTTTCAAAATAGCTGAAAACAACAAACAACCATTCTACCCTGATTAAAAATGTATAAACGGCTCCTTTGTTTGTTCCTTTTTCCCGTTTAGAATATCAGATTAAATTATTCTGTAAAAAGTTTTGAGTCAAATCGTTTAAAATATAATAATTTTACGGGCGATTCGAATCGAGAGATGTTCTTTAAACCCGACAAATATTTCCGTTAACATTGTTAACAGCAATTTTCGCAGAAGTTTTGTAGAAACATTTTAAGAGGAGCAGCGTTCATTTCATCATTTTTGCAAATTTGAACGTTCGAGCATATGAGCAGGATTCGTTTCGGGTTTTATAAAGCCAGTCTGAGTTTTGTTGTTTTCAACATATTGTTTTATTGTGCAAGTCTTTGTTTGTGCATATGAACGTTCGGGAGTAGCTCAGATGATCGAACGTTGATTGTCAGTTTATTTATTTTACATATAAAGTTGCGCCTGTCTTAATTTGTGGTGGTTGAAAACCCCACTCGAACGATTGATCAGGGCGTGCCCAGGTGATCGAACTAGATCGGTTCAGTTGCTATAAGAACATTAAGACTGGCGTGATAAAATTGAATGTATAATGTATATACTATTTATATATAGGTAACAATATTTGCATATTATAACTAATCTAGCTGTTAAATATTATATATAATATAACAGCAAAATGTAGACTGTACATAAACATATCATACAGTACAGTATATATATTTTGCCATTTTTAAACAGCAGGACTATAATGATAAAATATGTATTTCGACTATGTTCTGAGACTGATCGTATTATAATTGGTGGCATGGTGGGATAAATTATCCAACGTAAGCGTACGTGTGAAAGTCCAAAGATAGCGTATCACTGTGCTAATCGCAAACCATTTTTATATCAATCTACGTTATAAACGCATCTAAAAAATAATTAGATTGGCGTAATAAAACACAACGAACAAACCTACAAAAATCCAGTCCGGGTTGAGATGCTCGATCGTACAATTGTGCGTAAAACAACAAACGACAAAACTCAGCCTAGCTTTATAAATCACAAAAAATGACTTTACAGACATCCAATTCAGTATTCTTGACCCTTGATATGTTGATAGTTTTCTCATGTATTTTATACACATTCACGCCTTATACTGTTATTTAGATCATTTATAACTCGGTACAAACTTTAAGCATATAAATATGCTACTGCATACTTATTGATACTAAGTTTTACTTGAATTATAATTAAATTAATAATAATAATTAATTAATTAATTAAAAGAATACCAGATATCAAATATAAACTGTACATAATTTAAAAAAATAGTTTTTATAGTATCAGTTTAACTGCGTATTTATTTGGGTTCGGCTTAAATAAATGTTTTAATAATTTATTATTTATTAAAATAAATTATTTTAGAGATTAGAATTTATCGAAAATATGGTTATTGAAAATGTCCCACACAAATAATAAAAAAGGCATCCAGAAGGAATATTCTGCAGTCTATCGACACACAAGGAAGAACCTCTGATATATCTGAGTTGAATTCTGAAAAGTAAATGATATGTAATTTTGGATTGGCCACAATACAATGTATCGTATATGTTTTATGCTTGGCTCGTAAAAAACATTTTCTAATGAACGTTTGAACATCTGACCTGCTCCAATTTATGTATATACTATAATATTTTTAATATTACATCTGTCCCCAACTTTTAGCTATTCGAATAATACACCAACTGGCGTATATATTCACTTCAGTCTTAAAATACGTCCTCTAGGTCATCGGTTGTGGTTAGAGCGTACTTGCTCTTCACTTTTATCTTATTTGTCAGGTCTGCACTGTTAAATGGTAACACTGTAGGTGATTCTGTCTTGTCCGAGATGGCGTCTACGATGTTGGATGGACCAACAACAGCCACAGCGTAATTTTTTTCTTGCTTCTGTGCTATAACTTCGTGGTTCATGTAATGCAGGTCAAACATTTTCCGATTAACCGTATCAAATTTACAAAATGAACAGGAGAATACAACGTTAGAAGCCTGAGCTGGATGCGCTCGTAGTACGTGTTTCTAAAAATTAAATTCAATTAAATACACACATATATTATTTAGATAAATAAAACTTTTTACCTTGAAATTCTGTGTTTGAAAGCTGCTGAACTTGCAGTAAGGACAGTTGTAGATGGTTCCGGCATTGTCTTTATGAATCATTTTATGGCGTCGCAATGAATTCTCGTCATTTGTTGTGTATGTGCATTGGGTACACTTGAGCTTAGGATGTGCCTCTTCATGATTCAGTAAATGAGTCTGTCGCGCCCGTACCGAAGAAAATACTACATCGCATACATTGCACTTGTATTCGGACTGTTTGGCATGTACAGATCGGATGTGATTGCGTAGATGTGTCTGATTGTAAAACAGTATATCGCAATGTTCACATTTACGCACCGTCACCGTTTGACTGTGAATGCGCCGATGATTTTTTAGTTGCTTGCTATTTTTGAATGCTTTGTCGCACAGGTCACATTTGAAGTTGCGCTCATCAGAATGTATACGCATATGTGTGTTCATTAGTCGAGAGAGTACTGGAGTTCGAAAGTTGCATTCGGTGCAATGATGCAGTTCCATATCGATTTCGTGTTGACGCCACATATGCGTATGTAAAGTATTCCAGTTCTTAAACGATAGTGGGGTAGTAGAGTTTGTACACCGCGGACATATAATTTCAGATGGACGTTCGGGATCATGACACCTTTCGTGTAACTGCAGTATTTCGAGTTGACGGAAGCGCATTGCACAGTCTAAAGAGCATTCGTGCAATATGGACGAATCCTCAGTCTCAGGTTGACTTTCTGATTTTTCAATAGACGATATTTTACGATGACCCTTAGGGCGCCCCATACGTTTTCTTGTTGTTTCAATTGGTGCTATTTCTGCTGGTATTGTAGAAGAGTCCTTAAGTAGATTAGCCACAACATATATTCGGCCTTTGCTTGGTTCTTCTGGAACATCATCTGCATGTTTCTCTGCCTTTGGCACCTCAATAGAAGCTGCTTCTACGTTCGCATCGCATTCATCCATTTCGTGATACTGTTGATAGTCATTGTCTTCTTCGATAGGAGTGACCAATTCTGCTGTGGAGCTCGAATTAATTATTTCCTCAGCACACACGAACATAATATCCTCATTTAGAGTATCATCAAATCCTCGATCAAAATCACTGTTCATTCCATAGCTATTGGCATTGTATATCTGTTTAGAAGTGTCTGGCGTGTAGCTTTTTTGCTCGGTTTTATTTGCTTTTTCGTCCATAGAGGATGTGGTCGACTCGGTGAGGTGATTGTCAAATATCATTTGGTTTGAGTTGCTCGTTTCAAACTCGGACAGATGGTTTGATGCAAAATCAATGATAGTTGAATCGTTGTGAAAAAAATTATCTGTCGACTCTTGCTGAATCGACTGAATTGGATATGGAAACTTATCTAGTTGGTTGTGCGGATAGATTCCAAGGATCTCTTGTATGGTAGACTCCAGACATTGATCGGTTACTACTTCTTGTATTTCGTCATCTTGAATTTCTGCGTAATCGGGTGAATCTCGATAATCATTGTCTAGATGTAATGAATTTATCATATGTGGAGCTTGTTCTTCGTGGTTACTGTCCATGATATTGTGAACCTCAGTCACACTCATCAAATTTAGTTCGTCAACGGTGCGCAAGTGCAGCGTGTTCTTTTTCACTTCAGGAATTTCGAATTGATGAAGATTTTGCGTCGTGGGTTCCTTTAGAATGTCAATATTCCGGATGTAAATCTGCTTTTGTTGATTTGGAGATGGTGTTAGATTTTCTGCCATTCTTGCTGGTGATGCATGAAATGTAAAATCATTCAAAGACCTTTGCTGCATAGAATTGAAACACATTTCGGCTACAGTCTTGGTGTTGTAGAAGGAAAGCGGTTGCGGGCTAATGGAGTTATCACTGTGTAAGGATTGTTGCAAGTACATCGGTTTCTTTAGGATATCAACGTTTTTAATAAATATCTTGCATGGTTTTCGTGGGACGTCATTATTGGTTGCTGTACCACTGAATATCTGCGAGTCAAGTCTAATCTGTGGTGTGCTGCATGGTGGCGTAGTTGTCTGGGTATTATTAAAAGAAAGATTATGTACCTGATCCATGTTGTTGTACGCAAAAGCATTGTTTGCATAGTCGAACGACTGCTGTTCTAGCAACATGTTTTGGTTTTTAAGATTATTTACATTGCGAACGTATATTTTATTTTGAAGATCTTGTGTGAGCAACGTATTCTGGTTAAACTCATCATCGACTAGGTTAAGTTCATCATCGATTAGGTCAATAAATACATCATTCGGATCTTCCACATAGTTTGTAATGGGTTCAACAATCTGATCAGTTTGATGTGGTCCAGCAGACGAAGATGAATACTGCCCGTATGACAGATAACTTGTATTGTGACCCGGGTTCTTGAGATTATCTACATTTTTAAGATAGATTTTTTGCTTATTTGGCTCAGGGTCAAGTGCTGTTGTTGTGTCCGGTGCAGAAAGCAAACTTTGTAATAGAACTTTGATTTCGTCCAGACTCATCTCGTGATCATTAACTAAGTGAGTTTTTAGGGATTTCTTACAATAGAACACATTTTCACAACCCGGACAGGACAGCTTCCGTTTGACTGGAATCGTGCGCTCTGAATTAGAGCCTATAACATGAAAAGTTTGCATGTGCTGATCGAGTCCTGTCTGCGAAATACTTATGAACGGGCAGGTTGTACATTTATAGCATTTTATTGTGCCTTTAGGACGAGCTGTCACCAAAGATCCACTTTCAAGGTTTATCTGCGGTTGCTGAATGTGTGGCGATTTTGAAGCTATTTTTACACTGGATCCCAAAATGCCTGCCTGAGTATTATCGATTTCGGATTTAATTGGTTCTGACTTAATCTCATTATTGGATTGTTGACGTAGGACTACTGGTTGGACAGTACCTCGACCATGGATTGGAATCTTAACAAATACATTGGGTAGAAGCTCATCGCTGATGGTGGTCGTATGATTAAGGGGCTGCTGCAAAAAGTTATGACGATTCTGGAAGTGACCCGAAAAGCTGCTCTCATCTTGAATGTGTAATGCCTAGAGATATGTCAACACAATAAACAATAAATATATTTTAATAATTTGATATTTAGCAAATCTACCTCTCCGCCAGCCGAATACATCATTTCTGCTGCATTTATCTGCTGATTACAAAACAACTCCATGTTTTATATTGAAATTAAAATAATTTAAAATGAAATAAATTCATTTTCAAATAGGATTTTTGATGTATTAGCTTTAGAGAAGCAAAAAACATCCTGAACCTTAACACGCAATGTACATAAAATAAAAATACATCTGTAAAATAATAAAATTAGAATATACATACAATCACAAATCATATGTTAAGTTTTGAAATATGCAGTTTACAGTGTAGTTAAATGTCATATGCCAAAAGGAACGAGTGCGTTTAATTCTTTTACCGGACATATTTAGGCAGTTTTTACAATAGGGTGGTAAAAAAAGTGCCGAAGAAATGCCCCATCATATAAACTTTGAAAAAATAATAACCGCAATCGTATTAAGTTTACTGTGATTAAACGGGGAGAATATCAGAACGCTCGAACGTTAATTTGCTCAAACATTTTTTATGAGACCGGCGTAAAATATATATGATAAATTGTGTTGTGTTTTAAAAAGCCTAAATGTATGTACATATAATTTATGTACTCATTTAACACACCTATGTAAATGTTATTGTTGTTAAGGAGCTCATACAAATAAAAGTTCGGTAAATCCAAAGATATTCCATATATATATTCTTGAGACCGGGCAATTATCGCAATTTCATTCTTTTCAATATAAATTATTATCTGTCGCAATCACTTTCATTCGAAAGGGTCGATCACTGGGTGGCGTGAAAAAAAGTTATTTTGGGGGTACATTTCTTCGAAAAATATTTTATGCTGCTGAACACCATGTTGGCCACGTTTTCCACCATTCTGTAATATCCACTACAAGAGAGCATGAATTACAAATTTGATGGATATGTTGATTCATAATATGTTTAATGCTACATTTGCTAATTATTAGTAATTTAGAGAGGTTTCCAAATAAATAGTTCAAGCACACAGTCGGACTTATTTTTTACTAGAGAATATATCTATTAAATGAATTTGACAGAACGTAAACGCCTTTGGAAACAAAGGAAACATAAAAATTACAGCACCGAGTCACCGAGTCATCTTCCTAACATTTATTTTCTTATCATACATTTAAAAATAAATAAATGCAAAAATTAAAGTAAAAACGCTTAGCCAAAATAAAACCACAAATCATATTTTCACATTTATGTGGTGTCATCATTCCTTAAAGTTTCCATAAACAAATTAATATTTCTCCAATAATAAATGTTATCAATACAACATTACTTACTAGCTTTTTTGTATTTTATAAAGAAAAAAATAATACTAAAATTAATAAATTTTTAAATGCAAAAAATAAGATACGTCTATGGAAAATATCATTCTCACTTCGAAAATATATCTTATATAAATTTCGGCTTTGCCTGCTTGCTATAGGGCACATCGCATGACGTAATCGGTAACGTCACGAACGGCATTACATAGAAGTTCATTGTTTGTATTCACTCCAAGTTGTAAATGACGTGTGGTGATTTTTATTAGCGAGTGGCCCTATATGAAATTGACTTCTGTGTTGTTAAATCACAGTTCGTTTACTGATAGTCAAAATCGTCGCGTCCATATACAATTATACAAGAATCGCAAATTGCTAGCGACTGAATGCACAATGCATATATTTGAATAGTCCATCGTGTAGTAACTATTGGCTAATTTAAACCTCGAAAACGCAGTAAACTTAAACAAAATATAATAATTTGGGAGCAATTTTATAAGGAAAGTAATTTAGAATGAAGTTTTGCTGGACTATGTATCCATGTATCGAATGGGAACTGGTCTTAGCGGAAGGAAGAAAATGGGCAGGTAGACCCAAAGCCCGATGGAAGGACGCAGCTGTTTCTGATATTTATGCAAATAGAAGTAGTAGATTGGAGAGCGTTGGCGGAAAATAGGTCCGGTGGTTGGAGGAAGATGCTACAAAAAGTATAATAAGTATTCAGTGTAAATATACGTCAAAGTATTTGTTTACTTTTGCTGTTTTGCTGGGAGCAGGTCAGATACTCGAACGTTAATTTGCTAGAAACAAATTAACGAGCCTGGCGTAAAATATATATGATACATTTTGTTGTTTTTCAATTCAATCTGATTTTTTTTTTTTTTTTACATATAATTTATTAGGCATCTGAACGTTCGAGGGATGACATTTTTTCTTGATCAAGAATTAAGAAGTATCTGGATGGGGTATTTCCGCCAACAATGAAGATTGTGAGAGTGGCCCGGGGGAACTCCTTGCATTTCCGCCCCTTCCGATTCCTTCCTAACCACTCCCCCTTCCTCCTACGTTATTGCGTGTTAAACTGTAGTTTATCACGTGTTTGAAACTCATCTAAAATCTGTAGCTTTATACAAAAACAAAACCATACATTTAAACATTTGCTTTAGTGCTGTATGCCTAATTATCATTAGATTTGTAACAAACTATTTTAAAAGGATAAAATTAGTAAATTATTGTCCCAGAAGAGATGAAATGTATATTTAAATTGGTGAATTGTTGTGGTAGTGGCGGATCAGTTGCCTAGATCATTGTCTCTCGACACAAAGGCCGTGAGTTCAAACCCAGGTAGAGACATGAAAATATTTCTTCACAAAAAATATGTATAGACCACCTAATGTTGTGTCATTTTTTGTAGGTTCATTGTTTTCGCTGTGACACATGCGAGGATATGTGATACAGGTTAAGAGATATTGCTGAGAAAAAAAGTTCAGTTCCTAAGCAGTACCAATTATAGTATATGAAACGAGCTTAAATGCAATGAGCTTTCACTTCTGTATAACTTTATATATTATAGAATCAATATGATACAGTTATGTGTATCCAAATTGCTCAAATCCGCAGACGGTATCACATGCCTCCGTAACTAATTTACTCTCGCCCTATCAACAGCTTTTGTGTATAACATAGTTAATTTAGTAATTCATCAGTGAAATGCGATAATGGGTCATTGCTTCTCATCGTCTTTTATAGAAAGTTTCTCTGTAAATAAAAAATAGACATTTATAAAAAAATACAACTTTTAACGGGAAATAAAAAATATGTATGGTAATTTGTGTTTATTAAAACCCAACTGAATTTAGTTTTTTACATATAATTTATTAAGCCAGTTATAATTTGGAATCTGAACGTTCGAGCATTTGTCCGGACCAGCTTTAACAACGTTATTCAAAATCCACAAACGGAAAAGGCGTAATGAACAAAAAAAATAAAACAACATTAATTTGTTCTATCTTTTCTGCACTAGCCGTTTGTCAGTCATCATGATTTTCAAAATGCCAATATACACCGCTCCACCTTAGTTTATATTAGGTTCGTAATACACAATTTAAATATTGTATACATATATACATATTGGTAAAAAATATAATATAAAATATGCTTACCTTTGAAAGCAACGCGTATGCGGTATGCGCTTTAAGCATGGCGGTTGGCAGTTGTCAGCTCGTTCAATGGGAGAGCGGGGAGGAGCAAATGTACGTGTATGTTTCGTCGTCGTAAATACTAGTGTTTTGTTTATTTTCTTGGAAGTGAGTATATTCGTTATGTGTTATGTTAATAATGTTTATGTTATTATGTTTATTTTAAACAGCAATTAGGCGCTCGGTTATTGATTTGATGAATATATATCTAAATAAATTGCTTAATAAGCACAACAAACTAATAACTACTAAATAAATAATACTGTACAATAGATATTTTTTTAATATTTTAAATCTCAACTGAAAATAAATGGTAGTATATGCTTTTTTCTTTCGTATTCTGATCTTGATTTGAAAGGCGCTCTTCAGATAACAGAATGCAGGGTTGTCTAATGTCGACGACATCAAGGTTATAAAAAAAGACATGACAATGAAAAGGTGTAATTGCGATGGTTGGATTAAACAAAGAAGCAAAGAATAAAATAACGATATACGTTGTTATAATATTTTGAATACAAAAGCTATACATATATTATTAAATTGTGAATACTGTATACTTGTATAGTATAGTGATAGTCTATATTTTCTGCATGTATATAAAATGGTGTTCATACATTCGAAGAAGAAAAAAAGTAGTAAGCGCGTCTATAGATATATTATTAATTAATAAAACATAAGCAACAAGGTTGTGGTGTTGACTGTAGCTTTATTGTTGTGTTGATCTTACAACATCAGTAGCATTTCCAAGCATATCTATTTAATTTACCGACGTGAATAACTTAGCAGTACTAAGTATAGATATAGATATACATTTTATTCTAGAACTAGTCTCTAGTAGGTTCTCTGAGAGAAATGGAGTTTGAGAGATTAAAAGAGGTAGTGTATATGTGTGTTATATTCTATTATCTATACATCTTTTGTTAAGGTTAAATCCTTGACTGAGTATTTTAGTAATAAAATCTTAAGCATTTTTTTTAGCTCAAAAACATATTTTTTAACTTTTTTTTATTAAGCATATTTTTATTATAAGTCTTCGGTCCGTCACGTTAGATGTACACGCATATTTTAGTCAATATCAAAAAAAACACATAAAAAACTTAAAAAATGTCTGTTTGAAGGTCACCCGAATATGAAGATTCCCAAGACTGACATTTCTTACAGATAGTTTTTTTTGTAACTCTGATGGTTTCGGATGCGTTTGATGAGCTTTGACCATATACATGTATTTGTTTTTTTTATGAAAGTTTAATTGATATTCGATCCGCCCTATTTAAAAATATTTAAGAGGATTTTTTAATTATGGTGGAACATATGAAAAGAACTTTATCAAAAATGATTAAATATAAAAGAAGTTTAATCTGTTAAACATTTTTTTAATATTATTAATCAAATATTATAAGAAATCTTAAAAACAATATTTTTTTCTCAAGCTTTATACAGAGGTTACATGATATTTTCTGGTTTTAATAGATGTCATTGGGTTGCAATTATCGAACGAGAGTCGCTCTCTCATCAGAAATATTAATTCCTATGGATCCACCTCTACCACTAAATATGATACTTATAACGTTTAAGATTATTAAAAAAAATATTCCAGAAGATGCTCAAAATTAAACAACCTTTATGTAGATCGTAAAAAAGAATATTTACGAACAGTCGCGTATGTGACCCGAAATAAAAAAAACCCTAAAAAATCGAAAACATTTGTGAAAAGTTTAATTATGTTAAAATTTCAGTGATGACGATTCCAACATTATTTTTGCTTTTGAAGAAATGCTGAACATCTACTGATAATCTAAAATTGTATAAAGATCCGTAAAACATATTATACTTGCTTTAGAGGTTCTCCCAAAATTATAGTGTCGAGCTTATAATAATGAATAAATTAATGATCAGTAAAGGTTTAAAATTATAAGCCTTCACTCAGTATCTTAGAAACATATAGAGAAACTGAATATAAAAATGGTTTTACGATTCTCTTAAAGTCTTTATCTTAATAACTATTCAACAATTCGGAATATCAATTTCAATCCACCCTAGTTTGATTCAATATCCGTAATTCCAATGTATTGTAATAAAAATACCCAGAAGCTATAACGGTTAGCAAACAACACCGTCATGGATTGAATAGAAAATAATCGTGTTAAATAGAATCAGAATATAATTAAATTAATATTATTTATTTGATTGGAAATTATGCTTCGAGTTCATGCGCAAGATATAAGCGTAGAATCGCCGCGACGTTCCGATCTGCCGGATCGTGTAGCACACGCAGGATTTGCAGCCGGACTGCTGGGACGCGGCAGTTTTGGAACCGTATTCAAAACTCGATATCATGGTATGTGCTCACTGTTATTCACGATAATGTATTTCTGTATGAAATCTTCTTAATTTATAGGCAAGTCAGTGGCTGTAAAAATAATAGAGAACAAACAAATTTTAGGCCATAACTCCCCGGTGCAGCACGAGGCTAATGTTCTGGAATATAAACATGTGAATATAGTTAATGTCATAAAAGTAAGTTCTAGGTATAAGTAAAAATGCATTAAACATTAAAACGCTCTTAGATCATTGATGAACCGATGTATACGGTAATAATCATGGATTACGAGCCGAGCATCTGTCTACAGAGACTTATGGATCAGACTAATTTGGCTCCGTATCACTCGGCATGGTAGAACTCATCAAATATAAACATGTATTTTCAAAATAAATAAAAACTATTTTCTGTTGAAGTATTGGCTTGGACATAGCCAACGGATTGAGCTACTGTCATGCCAACGGTATTGTGCACCTTGATGTAAAGCCCAAGAACGTGCTGGTCGTATTTGACACAGAGAACTTTGTTGACAAAAGCTTTAGCTTCGAAAATCGGATGTATATTTGTAAGCTCTTTGACTTTGGTAGTTCAATGAAATTGAACACAAGCGGTCATAGAGCAGCGAATTTGGTAAGTATTTCAGGCATTTGTAATGTAGGAATATATCTGACCTATGCATGTTACTTATTTTAGGGCACAATTCGATACATGTCGCCAGAAATGATCCAAGGAATGCCAGTCAGTGATAAGGACGATGTATACTCATTGGGCGTCACTCTGTGGCAGCTGCGCACTAATGAAATGCCATATGTTCACAACGTGTCCAATGATTCGGTAGCCTATCTTGTGGTGAAGCATAAACTGCGACCTGATTCCGTGGTCAGTATGCTAATGCGTTTGGAATCATGTACAATTAATAACCTATTTAATGTTTACAGCCAAGGGAAACTCCAAAATGTTCTTCTAACATTCATAAGAAAGTTGAATGCCTGCAACCGAGTCCCTTACTGGTGTCCCCTACAAAGAGACTAGGAAAACTATTGCAATCTGAAATTCGTAAACCACGGCTTACCATTACCACATGTCATTCTGCTTCTGTTTCGCCTAATTTTCTAAGTAAGCGACGTCGCTTAAACGAAAATGTAGTACAATCACCTGAACCGTTGAAGAAGAAAGTTTCCCCTATTCCCAGTTTCATATCAGCTCTGTCTACACCATATCTGAATATCAGTGACATACAGTCGGACAAACAACAAACTGGTTGTAGCTATTCTTGGTCGTTTCTAGAGGAACATTTTGGAAAATCCATAAAATCTGTTTCCGACGAGAAATACATTGTCATTTATAAGAGCTGCTGGGAAGCTAAATCTTTTTTACGGCCATCCGCTAGCAATGTCAGCAAACTAATTTTGGAACTTTTGACTGAGAATGTCAAACAAAGTTATTAGGTTGAGTTATTATTCGTGTTATTATTATTATTATGAATGTTTATTATTATTTTTATATAAATTTGACTTATTGGGCGTAATACAAACATGTTGTTCGAGTATTTTATCTATTGGGTCAATGCTGACACGTCTCCTAAATTAAAAACATATTTTTAAAATTTTTAATTATTAATTTAATAAGGAAGTTTATTTTCGGCATAAATTCAGTAATGGCGATACTCGCTAACACACTTAGAAGTCAAACAAAATAAATGTAAAATAGTTTTATGGTTTATTGATATTTTACCAAAAATTAATAATTAAATAATTTATTTTATCTATTTAAAAAAACAAACTACTGTGGATACATTACAAAGAAACTGTAATTCAATGAATCGGAAAAAAGTATATATGCATAAAGTTTCAGTTTGACTGGTTACGTATGACCGTCGCATGATCCTGTCCTAATCAAATTAATATATACACCTAAAAATAATAAAAAAAACATACAAAAATCAAGGTTAAAATAAAGGATTTAAAAAGAGGCTTTACTTCTACTTCTACAACCCAGATAGGTCATGGCTGCTTCCACAATTTCCGCTTCCAAATTGGACACTACCACTATATCTTCTGTTTATAAGTCACACGATTCTTCTAATCCACACCCTTGTTAAATTGCAATAACAAAATTCCTTTGATTATTAGTTTGCTATACATTTTCTTGATCTGACGCTGTGGCTCATTTCGGACGCTAGATTTTATTGATAAATTATCTTATATATCCACCAACGCATTTACTTCGTTTTTCTTATACACTCAATTCTGTTCATAACAATTCCTAACAAAGTCAACAAATTACTCGTATGTTAAATTTAAAGAAACCCTATCTGCTATGACAGCACAATTGTAAATGATTAAAGATTCTATAGAGGACCTCGAGTCGGCATCTTTGAAATGTCCTGGACTCTATTATCTGTCAGGTCGAGAAACTCATCCACGACTTAATGGTACATCAGCCTAAAAAAATATTCGAAATCGGTAGCTTTTACATAACTGAATTGTTTGATGACGAGGATGTATTTCTAAATTCATAGGATGTCATCATAATGACTGGAAAGAGAGAGTAAAAACAATATGATTTGGATGGTTATTTTTGTTCGCCTATTATTCCGACCTCCCATCTTCCTTATCCCCCTTGAGTGGGTATAATACATAACAGACATATTACAGACGAGATTCTTAATTGTAACCTGTTTTGTATAACCCACACGCTTATTGGACTCTTTGCCAGTTGAATCTGGAGTTTTCCTTGATATCGAAGGTGCAATCAACAAGAAGCATGCATGACACAATGATTGTTTTACCATTTCAAGGTGGATAGATTAAATTCTATAAATATATTATAAACCTATAATGATCAAATCATGCGTTGTAGGCGAATCGGTAATAGCGCATGTAAGTAGGGACACACCCTAAGGGTGGTTTTATTTCTTATTCAATTTCAGTTTAATTTCAAATATTCAATTCAATAATAAAATCAAACAACTCTTGTAAAAATGAAAATGAAATGATTCTGTTTACATGGAAAACAAGAATAGATAATGTTCATACAATAAATCTTGGCCTCAACTAAGAACAAATAAGAGTATACTCAGTAAATAAAATATTTGTTAAAGCCACGCCAGGTCAAATATATAATCCTAAGACCTAACTTATGGGATGTGTTGTGAGAGTTAGAACAAATAAGAAGTTCAGCTCGGTTCATAAATCTCAAAACACTTTATTCTTAAAACTCACAATAAATATTACACACAAAAAATTAAATTCGCAATTCCTAAAACCCATAGTTGTTG
>JANSTU010048386.1:0-10084 GCA_027564075.1 Bolitophila hybrida | reverse complement strand
TCCAACTCAACAGTGAACCCGTTGAGATTGTTGATAAATTCTGCTACCTTGGAAGCTTGTTAACTGTTGATGGAGGCTCAGACATTAACATCTTTTGTCAACCACTGCTTGAGGCGGATCTTGTGCATCAGATGGTGCCAAATGATTTTTTTCGACTTAGTGCTAGATATCATATCACTAATTATCCTAATAACATTTAGGAACATTTTATTTTATGAGTTAAGACCATTCCATCAGACCATCGATCGAATGCTTCCTCTAGATCAAGTAGACATGCGCTTAAAAACAACAATTTTGAATCGTTTGGTTGATAAAAGTTTCTAGAACCTTACCAGTTCAAAGAATCAAGGCAAAGGCCTTTTTTAGAAATCGGAATGACGTTGGCCATTTTCCATTTGCGTTGAAAGAAACAATTGTTAAGAGGAGGTTCTAGTAGACATCGACGGATTTTTTGTGCTTTATTTTCATCCCAATACCCTAAGAAAATATGTGTCGTGTATGTGTCAATCTCGAACATACAATTTAGAACGATCTTAAGGGGTAACATGGTTTTCAGAATTTTCAAAAAATTGATTTTTAATTCATTTAATTTATTTGATAGTACAACTTTTCAAGAATAGATTTTCCAAATTTCTAGTCAATCCGACTAAAACTCTAGATGATATAGCATTTTTAACTTTCCTTCTCATGACTGGCTACTAATACTCTATCGTCTCTATCGTACTCTATTCTGTTTTGACAGAAGATGTTGAGACTGGTTTGCGGCTTTTGCCACTGATGGGGATGGGCCTGAAGCCACGGTTTGTCGAGTGTCAGTAGTAGTGCTGTCGTGTTGTGTGTCGTGTCATTTGTGTGTGAGGATGTGTTGTCGGCAAAAAGAGATGGTTTTAAAAGTGTGTTTGTAGAATTGGTTATATGTGTAGTGAGAGAGAAGAGAGGCTACTATCGGAGGTAGAATTTTGGCGATAAAGAAACGGTTATAAAAAATGTACGATTTGCGCGTGAACAAGTAATAGTCAACAAAATAAAAAGAAATATGTATAAATATATATATATTGAATGTTAAATTATTGTTATTATTTATATTTCATAAAAAATTCCAATGTAACTTAACTGTTTGCACCACTTGCCTGAGTCATCTTATGAAAATAAGGTCCCTAGATTTTAATATAAATAGAGGTCGAAAGGTGATTTATCGTTCAGTCAGTGTCGTAACCTCGTTTGTAGCAGTCGCTTTTCTCCGTATGCCCTCTCTCTCTCTCTTTCTTGCCTTACTCTCTTTCGCATTACTCTCTCTCTCTCTTGCCTATCTCTCTCTCCGTATGCTCTCTCTCTCTTGCCTATCTCTCTCCGTATGCTCTCTCTCTCTCTCTCTCTCTCTCTCTTATGAAAATAAGGTCCCTAGATTTTAATATAAATAGAGGTCGAAAGGTGATTTATCGTTTAGTCAGTGTCGTAACCTCATTTGGAGTGGTCGCTTTTCTACCTATGCCCTCTCTCTCTCTTGCCTTTCTCTCTCCGTATTCTCTCTCTCTCTCTCTTTCGCATTACTCTCTCTGGCCTTTCTCTCTCTTTAATTCTACATCTGTCTCTCTCACTCAAAAATCCACACGCAAAACCGAGGCAAAATGAACCAGGAGATCGAGAACTTCACAACCCTTTTAATATATGCTCGAAACGCAGCAGTCACTGATAAACTTCATCAAAAACGGCACAATTGCACAATTTTATTTTAACTTTGCATTCTCATTAATTTTTTTTTTGTTACAAAATGGCCCATAAAAGTATCCCGAAATTCAGCCAATGGTTATTTTGTGTTGGTGCCAATTTGGAGAAAATAGGATATAAAGATAAACTCGGCCCCTTTTATACATATTTTAATTTAATTTTAAAATATTTTTAAGAAGAATAATTATCCAAAAACAGTTCATTGACTTAAAAAAGAAAGATATAAAGTTCAACATACACATATCAATGCAGTTTATAAATGAATGTATGTATAAAACACTAAATACAAATGAATGACACTTAATATTATAGAAAAGCCATTCATTACGCACACTGGCATAATGTCTCGCTGAATCATTTTACTTAATACCTGATCCTCTTAAAATGTACCTAAAACCGGTGCAAATACACATTTCAGACCGTCTATAATCCCACAATTTATTACCAGACTAAATACATCAGCTCGTTGCCATCGCCATTAAAGCACATAAAGCATAATATATACATATAACATAAATATACCAGCGGTGCGGTTTGTTCGTTTGTGTGTGTGTGTGTAAAATACATAGCATGTGAATATTAAATTATAACATTTTCAATTTCCCACCGTTTTGTCGGCTCAGCCATTAGAATATCGGAAAGGAGTAGCAAATATATATGTGTATGTAACTTAATGCGCGTGCGCGAGCTGATTAAAATATTTAGCCGTTGCCTAGAGAATGGCGAAGCTTCTTTGTTAGTTTCAGCGCACGTTCGGTAAATCAAACTATTAGAAATAATGATTGTTTGTAATTTTGCATAATAGACTTTACCAGTGCGTCTGTGTGCAATGTGTGTATATATATATGTAAAATGATTATTATTGTAAGCCGTGGTATTACATATTCGTTGAACTATTACGATCGACTAAGCCAAATATATATGTTGCTACTTTTATATATTTGCATACTCACGTGAACTTGATGTGCTCACCTCAGCCAAATACAATCAAATCTAATTTTGCATTAAAGATAATGCCATATAACAGTTTCCGATTTGAATAGAAATACCTAAGAAGCAGCGGATTAAGAAGATGGCGCAAACCTCAGTGGCTAAGACAATGCGTTTGATGCTGCTCAAGCAGAACTTCTAACGCCAGACAAACTGTAAGCATATAATTATTATAAATTCTTTGCTAAGTACTAGCTAGAGAGTGCAGTGTCGGATTTTCAATAACTTGTCTGTGAGATATTAATAGATCGCAAATACCTATAGTTGTGTCTCGAGTTATATATTAACGGTTAAACGGTTTTTCGATGATAATGTATAGAAGAAGTTCAGTGTCGGTAGCTTAACGGATACAGGTGAGAACACACTTACGGAACTCTCTGAAACATAAGTCTATTATAATATTATCTTTATATTTATCTATAAACATCGGAAACGCATTTATGCGTGCTGATGTTAAGGCATCGCGCACCTGTAACACTGCAATTAATATATATATATATATATATATATAAAATATATATTAGCCGTTTAGGTTCCGGCCCGATTAAAATAGTTTCGGACCCTTTGCGTGCCAGTTCATCGGCAATTTCGTTTCTCGAAAAGCCTTAATGGCCTGTGATCCAAAAGAACTCTACTGAATTTTGTAGGGCTAGAAGTTCAATTGACTATCAGAAAAGAAGCGTAGAGTTTTGTTTGTTATTTGTTTTTCAAGAAGGTCTTGTGCACCTAGAAGAATCGCATGTCAGTTTTCATAAAGAGATTTCTCTCTATGAATGACGACTTTGTAAGGATTAGTGCATGACCGGTTATTGTACCAGTACTGATCCATTTATCGTTGTCTAACATGCGTGGTGCGGTTAGAGTAGATTCGCCTTCTATAAACAAAGGAAGGGGCGTAAGATTTAGAAAAGTCTCTAGAGCGGATGTAGCTGCAGTGCGTATGGCACCTATTATGCACATGCATGCAAGTTGTTGGACTTTTTGAAGTTGTGCGTCTTTAGTTTTACCCGAGGCCACACACTATTGAACCAAATGTCAACATCATAACTGTATAGATCCAGTAAATTACTTTAGGAGACAGACCTGGGTTTTACCAAAAGCTCTGCGACACTGCCAGAACGCTTTGATGGATTTGTTGAAGTTTCCTGTCCATGATAACTCATAAATATTTTACTTCAGCTGTGAGCTTTAGTGTTTCATTGAAAAGTATTGGATATTTGATAAGTTCATACTTTCTTTTATGTGAGAAGAGAACCAGTGCTGTTGTTGAGGATTTAGCAGACAGTTGATTGTCAATACAACATTCTTAATGCTTGTTGCATTACATTTATAATTGTGTTTTCATCCTTTGCTATATTATCGGCAAAGCCAATTGTATAGCACCATAAGCTGTTTACGACTTTAAGTACTCCATCTATTACTAGAGAGGTGATAGAACACCCCCTTGTGGACATCCTTGTACAACGATTGCTTGTAGATTGACTCCTTCAGATTCGCAGCAAATCGTACGATTTTGCAGCATGATGATGAACTCGATGGCCGCTTGTTTAAGCGATTGGAAGTTGATTTTATTGAAAGCTCCCTCTAAGTCTAGAAATACTGAGAGAGTTTGTTGTTTGAAGTGAGCGTCACTGCATTATGAAGTTCAGTAAGCGAGTTGCATTTTATTTAAGGGTTTTTTGTGTAGCGGAGTATCTCTGAGATATCGGTCGCACATTCTTTCGAGTGTTTTGTGTACAAACGATGTAAGACTAATTGGGCGGACAGAGCTTGCTGATTTATAATAAAATTGGTGTAATGTGATGTGTAATGTATGACACCTTCCAACGGCTTGGAAAAATTCCTATTGCAAGTGAGGCATTAAAAAGGAAGTGGAAGTGGAAACGTGAGTGTCAAAGCACATTTTTGCAGCACTATAGGGGCTATGTCGTCAGGATCTGTTCCTTTACTTACATCGATTTTTTTAAAAGTGCAGTAACAATATCTTGCATGTCAAACCTTAGTCGACGGAGTCAGAAAGTTGTAGAAGTCTTGGTTGAAGTACTAATCTAACACTATCAACATCAAAAAAGTATTTAAAACGATTACAGATCTCATTTATATTTGCTGTTTTTACCCCATTATGGCTCAACATGCTTGGGAAACCATTAGTTTTTTGTTCGAGTTAATATAAGTCCAAAACTTAGACGGATCAGCGACAAGATCACGCTGTGTCTTCATAAGGTACTGATTGTAAAAAGTTCTTTGTAAAGATTCGAACTGACTACGTAGTGTGAGAACTGCTTCCTGATCTGAGACCCGACGCGTCCGTTTGTATTTCGTAAAAGCTTTCGCCTTCAAGTTTTTAAGCTTAAGAAGCCGGACGAAAAGAGGTTTGCACGAACTTCTTAGGAACGTACTGATTAAATCCTTAATAAGAATGTTATAAAAAACATCAACGGCACCGCAAACATTAGAACAATCATACATCTCCTGCTAATTAGATGATTGGTAAAAGTTGTTCAATTGTTCAAAATTTGACTTTTGAAATAAAACATCATCAGTGGAGAACATTGAAAAGTGATTTACGCTAAGTTCGAATTTTATTTCGGTCGGAACATGATAACCATCACGAAGACAATTTCAACAGACCCTGTCTCTGGAACGACGACTTTTTGAACAAAGATCTCGGATCGTATGGCTAATAGAACACCTCCACCCCTTTCTCTACCGCTATTAAGGGCCGATCTGTCACACCGACATACACATTAAAATTATGCTCATCAATTCGTAATTCGTGAAAATCATCAGCGATCAAGTAAAGGAGGTTGCTCTTTATTCGTCCAAGTATAAGTTTGACTAAAATTTTATAAAATTTAAATTTAATCTATATGTAATTTAAATAATATTCCAAGTTTACTATAAATAGTAAACTTCAGCTGTGGTTTTCATGTGGTATACAGTCCGCAATCGGTACCAGCTATGTAGTATATGTTCGTATTCAAATCGCCAAATTGTACACCTGACCATATTCTTTTATCCATAAAAAATATCATACCGTATCTAAATTGTCATTGCATCCGCCATATGTTCATATAATTCCATTGTTTCACACGAAACCGTAAAATATAAACACAAAAGCAAAACTAAAGCGATAAAAACTAAATTGCAGAAAAACTGACCATTAAATCCGGAACCGCGAATAGTACGCGAAAAAGGACTTTCCAAATACACAACTCATCTAAAACTTTTGCGAAAGCTTTTTCGAAAGCGTATATACAAATCGCGCGCGACACAACAACCCCGCCCCTCTTTCACACCCTCTACTTTGATTTTCTACTCACCAAACATACAAACATATATGTATAATGTATATATTATGTTATTCTCGCGTATGTTTTCCGCTTATGGAGAGCCAGCTCTGTGTTGAACACTTTACTATTGTATGTCCTCGCAGGATGGGCCAAGAGGGTTTTTGTGTGTGCAACTGCTGTGACTAGACGACAGAGGGTGGTTTTGAATGTGTATGAGTGCTCATGCTAAATATAATATATACACAAAATATGTACAATTGTACATACTATCAAAAATGTAGTGTGCTAAATGCGTCCCCGTCATCACAGGGTCGTACAGCGCGACACGCTGTGGTGGCCGCCGTCAAACTTTAAACTCTGCAAATGCGACCGCACACGTCCGCGTAAAATCCAACCACACTCTCAAACACACACTGACACACACAAATAGAAACTTTCGCACATATACACAATAATATATACATAAAATGCAGTTAAGCCGTTCGCCATCGTCACCACAACCACAACCAGTATTGCAGCACCTCCACAACTCCAGCGCATACAATAATAGAAGCTGGAAATATATACAAACATAAGAAAAGAACGGAAATTTATTCGTTCTTCAACATGTATCTGGAATGAAGCCAAAGCACTTGGAAAAAGAACAACTTGTGAGTGAGCTTACGATGTACTATTTCTTGAATGCAACATATATATAATAAATATAAGTGCAGTGCATAGAGCATACAATTTATGTACCGTTGGCCGCCAAGCGCACCAGAAACCCCGTGTGCGATGAAGTGCAATTCTGTTCAACACAACAAAAAGCCAGAGTGTTACAACACTTTTGTTAAGCGTGCGCAAATGCAATCGGCTGAAAAACCGTAAATTCCATACACTCATTCACAATATATACACATATAATTATTTATAGTATATTCCCACGCACATATACGTAACATTTCCTTCTCTGCACATTTTACTAAGTACGTTTCCACGTTTTTTTTTCTTTCTTCTATTCGTTCGAGAGTGCCATTCACGCGCGCGCAAGCAGTTTTCACCACCGTTTTTCACCGACCGAGCGATATTATTTTCCCAACGTATTTTCTTTATTATACACGCAGGCACTCCCACCATTTATCCGAACGCGTGCTCGTTTTGTGCAACTTACGGAATTTAGCTCGTTTTTTTCATCTCTCCATATATTTATTTTTATTAAGCTCCTTGGCAATTTAAACATAATATATATATAAAAAATACAAAAGTATTTATCTATGTATATACATAAAACGTCTGTACTTATACTTATAACAAAACTAAAACGTACGCATTTGATGCGGGGTGCGATTTTCAGGAGCCTTTGTTCAGTGTGGAACTGTGGATATGTGTTTAAAATGCCATTTCGACAGGTATGCTCGCGAGCAACCTCGTTTTATTATTTTTATTTTTTTATTTCGTGCGCTATGTGTGAATTGTTACCCTTTTTGTCGGTAAATTGTAAGTCGTGCTCATTTACATTACAATTACGGTGTTTATATATTTACTATAGAAAATGAAAATATTGTGTAATCTTGCAATGCTTGTAAATGCTCTGCGGATTAGAGTTTTAAAGCGGACCGAATTTTATATATTATACCGCACGGATTTTGATGTGCTCAACAACGAGGTGGTGCATGACATTTCCTAAATCCACAATACCCCCAGTCGAACTGAAATATGTAATGCTATAGTCAGCCTAGCCTCCGGCAAAGCAGCCGGAGCAGACAATATCCCAATAGAGCTCGTCAAAGCGGACCCGTCACTTTCAACGGAGATCCTACTCCCCATGCTAGTACAGGCATGGAAGGACAAGTTTATTCCTGGTGCTTGGAAGTCAGGGATCATCGTTAAGCTGCCAAAGAAAGGTGACTTGTTCGATAACTGGAGGGGTATATGTCTGCTGACCGTGGTCTACAAGATCCTGGCAAAGGTTATCTTAGCGAAGCTACAGTTCCATATCGAAAGAAACCTGCGGCGCCAACAAGCAGGGTATTCGTGCATCGACCACATAAATACTTACCCTAAAGATCGTTATGGAACAATCAACAGAGTTGAGATACCCAGTGTACGCAATGTTCGTCGAAAAAGCTTTCCATACAGTCGACACAACAGCGATTTGGCACGCACTGCAACGCCGGGGCGTACCTCCTAAGATAATGAACAACAAGAAAGAGATGTATGCCGGATCTTCTTGTCGCGTCTTACATAATGGCCAGCTCTCAGAAAGCTTTCGTGAATAGTGGAGTGCGACAGGGATGTCGTCTCTCGCCACTGCTATTTATCGCAGTGTTAGATGACGTCCTTGTAGAGGCGTTGCCCTAGCACTAGCACTAGTGGTCGCGGCATTCAATGGGGCCTGTATATATAACTTTGCAATCAAGTTTATTTAACTATTTAAAACAATAACAAAATTGCAGTTCTTGTTTCTATATAAATATAGTTTTTTATTCATCACCGTGGACGTGTGGTTATTGTTATTGTTATTATTGGTTCATGCCCCGAAAATAAAAATCTTTCAAGAGAAAAAAATTAATCGTTTAATAATAAATGAAATATATAACATTGTGAATATAATTAAATATAAAACAAATAAATTTATTTTTATGTTACATTTTTGCAAAGTGTTTTTCACTTTGTGGCAAAGTATTTATCACTTTGTTTTTTTTCGAGTTTTGGAACTGAAATACACTTGTTCAATTAAAATTCGTTTCAAGAACCGACATACAATTGAAATTTTTTTTGTGTATTAAAAATAAAAAAACTTAAAAAATGTTATGGATGCATTGAATAATCTTGGACGAATCTACAGCTGAGCGAATACTCGATTTTGAAAAAAAAGTTCACCATTCATTCATTTCAGTCATTTGTAGACCCCAAAACCACACAAATTATTCGGCGCTATTGAAACCCTTAGGGGTTAGAGGGCATCAACAATTTTTAATAAAAACTGTAAAAGTCATTTTTTGAGGTGGGAGGGGTGTGTTTGTGTTTAGTTTTAAACCCTTTTCATTGGTTAGTGTGATTTCACTTGGCCAAAATGCTTACCGCCGTTGTGAGCCTACAAGTTTGTAATGTTTGCGGTCGTTTTTGTGGTGTAATTGTATAATGAAAAGCTTCTAAACCCTTTTATTTAAAACGAGAATTTATGTGCCGCTGTTGTCTTCGAGATGGAGATTTTGTATGATTACGAATCTCATGCCTAGTTGATGTGTGCC
Organism: Bolitophila hybrida; assembly: GCA_027564075.1. Classification (NCBI taxonomy): domain Eukaryota; kingdom Metazoa; phylum Arthropoda; class Insecta; order Diptera; family Mycetophilidae; genus Bolitophila; species Bolitophila hybrida. Next base: position 840 of record JANSTU010048386.1, on the reverse strand, counting down.
AGAAATACCAACCACAGTAACAGACAAGTCCAACAAAGCACTTACTCGTTCTTCTGTTTCGGTCAAGAATATATTTTTATCCGATCTTCCTACAGTTTTGTTGACACTTTTTTTAATGCACTTAGTTTCTTTTGTAGTCGATCTAAACCTGAAACAATAATAAAGCTTTAGTATTGTGACTATGTGACTTCAAAAAAATAGTATATATATATATATATATATATATATATATTTATTACATACAAGTTTCTTTGAAATAGCATTTTTAAAATCATACCTTCTTCCATTATTCATACGTTTACATTTAAACTTGCATTTAAATCAGAAGTAATTCTCTCCCATAGACTTTTATTGTATATCTGGCTTCAGAAGAGTTTTTTATTTTTCCTTTGGCGAGATCTCCGTGCTGTTCCTATTCGTTGTATGTTTAGACCTAAAAATTTACTTTTTATATAGTATATACTCTATATTATATCAATATTATATGAAATAAAGATGAAAATACTAAAAAAATCTAATAAATTTAAATTTACTTACATTTTTAACCGTTCGCTTGTCACCTTCAACTACAATTTAATGGCGAATAAATTTTCACCAAAAAAACAGTGAAAAGCGCTTTCGCTTGGATCGACATTTTGAACACGTACTTTTTGTTTTTGCATCGAAAAGTTTCGATATCGAAATCTATAATAGGGACCGGACCCTGGATTTACATTGTGCTGCACGTGCTTCCGATAAACCAAAACGGGATTTTTCTCGAAACCATGTTTTTGTATTTGGTAACCACTGTAACTTGAGAACGGCTTTACCGATCAGCTGGAAATTTTTATCATTTATTAT
>JANSTU010048385.1:0-10084 GCA_027564075.1 Bolitophila hybrida | reverse complement strand
ATATATTCTTATTCACGACACAACATGTGTAATATTGTGTAATGTGTATATTCGCAACACGGTGCCCAGACAAATGAGCCAACACGTGCTCGTTATCAATCATTTGGATAATTTGCGCGAGAAACTATCGAATTTTAGTGAAAACAATATAACAATTTTTTTGTTATTGTCGTGGAAAACACAAGTTGCGTTATTTGTATAAGTTTATGTTTGTGTGTGTGTGTCATACATATTTGGTATTCACATGCACGAAAGCAGAATATATATTATATATTATATCTTGTATAATATGGCGACATTTGCAAAAGTTATATATATTATACTATATATATATATATATTTATATTATAATATGTGTGTATCTGTGCGTAAGCTTGTTTGACTCTTGGCGAAGCGTAAAAATAGCTTAAGGAGGTCTATTTAACACAAACAAAAACTTATAAAAAAAATTATAGAAAAAATGCCGAATACACACTCACGAAATATTTATAAATTCACACAACCAGCAAAACGAGTTTCGGTGATATGTGCTTGTGTGTGTGAGTGCTATGTTTGCTTGTGTATATGTTTAATTTGTTTCATTCTTCGCGTTGCTTCCAAACCAAACATTTTTTATGCTACATTTACATATAAATGCTTAGCACATCATTTTTTATGTTTGTTTTTGTCAATAGATTTTATTGTTGTTTTTCCTTTGAATATTTCGGTATGGTTGTGTGTGTGTGTGTGTGTGTGTGTGTGTGTCTGAGTTTTGGTCTGACGTTATCGGTGTCATGAAATTGTAGTACTCGAAATTTCGCCCATATTCACATATACATAATAAGAAATTTATTTGAATTTCGAGTGCTATACATTTTCATGTTAATAGCGATGTCATAAATTTAAGCAGCTTGGTGGATGCATTCTACTCGAGTGGTCGTTCTGGAATGGGGTTAATTATATAAAATTTAATGAGCGTGTAGGTTATCGTATTTAAGATTTGAAGTTAAATTCTTGGTTGAATAGATTTCAGTAAAATTATGTTAAAATTGTGTATTACGTTGCATTAACATTTAACAAAGACTGTATTTTAACATTTCTTTTATTTTCTTTCAGATAATCCGTTTAATCGCCTGTGAAAATCACCGGAAAACATTGCTGGATTGAGCCGTTGCGTTTCTTAATGGGCAGCCGTGACGTAATACAGACGTCACGATGTCCACTTCAAGTAAAGCGTCGGACGCTTCGGCAGTTATGGCCGACAAGTTTATCGTCCTTCAGGGATACCTGAAGAAACTGAAGACAATGAAGAAAAAGTATTTTGTGCTGTACAGTGAAAGTGATGAAAAGTCAGCACGTCTCGAGTATTATGACAGTGAGAAAAAGTTCAAGAACCGTTTTGGGCATCCGAAGCGCAGCATTGTGCTGCAGAGTTGCTTCCACATCAATCGTCGCCTGGACACCAAACACAAATTTGTCATTTCTTTGTACACAAAGGACGACTGTTTCTGTATTGTTTTCGATTCCGAAGCTGAGCTTAATCGATGGCTGAAAACCATGCTGACACTACATCGGGCCGATCAGACGGCCGAGGGTGACAAGCGGACTAGTTTCGGTGAGTTTCAATTCAATTAATAATTTCTTCATATTTCCTACAAAATCTCACATAATATGATGTGCACGCTCTCGTTCAATGTCCAACATCTAAATTCAGAAAGTTATACGCACAAGCGTTATCAAAACGCAAAACAGCTGATAATATATTGTTTGATTTAACGGCGCGCACAACTGCGAGCGCACGGTCACAGAGCGCCACGCCGCGCAAAGAAAGCAAAACACTCGTATAGAATATGTGTACAATTTCTAATCAATATTATAAGTTTCACTTGACATATAAATACATTTCAATTATATATACATATAGCTTAAAGTCATAAACGACGTGCACCAAAGGCCAAGTAAAACAAACACATTTAGTAACATTGTTGCAAAAATCCAAAAAAAAAACAAGTCACACAAAAAGACACACATATAATCTATATAATAGCTGCAGATATGAATGCGTGCGAGTGCGCATAAAAAATATAAATTCTTATCTTTATGGGTATGTTGTTTTCTTAAAATTACGTTCGCTCGCTCTTGTGCAGACATATATAATTATACAATACACAGATACAGTAATATATGCACACTAATACTATAGCAAGAATAAATGATTTGTGACTGCATCAAAGAAAACTGATTAGGCGAGCTCGCGGTGTCGCCTTTATCGCATCGCCTCGTGCAAAACGTTGCTAAAAGTGACGTGCGTGGGTAATTAATTAAATATAGTTTGGCGCCGCACAATAACATTATGTATATATACTAAGAATACACGCCTATCAGGGTGATTTTGCAGAAAATGTAATAAACAAATGATTGCAAATCCGTGGGCGCCGCAAAAAGCACACGGGTCTGTTTACCGCCAAATTGTAGACACATCTATCATCCACGGTACACAGGTTTTAGGTTGTATTTTTATATACATATTTCTGTTGTTGTTGTTTTTGCTGCTGCTTTGAATTATGTAAAGCTCTAATTAAATGTCGGCAACGCGATATCCGGCAAATGGTGTAAACATGCCAGAAAGAATTGCTTTTCTCTGCCGCAGACGCGCAAACAGTTCATAAGAAATAAAACAAAGCCGAACGTGTTGGCCAATGCACACACTGTGCACATCAGGCACAAAAAATCATTTACATTTAAGACATAATTTATAAATATTAATTTTGAGTAGTGCATTTTAAAAGTCACTGCATAACATATATTTATTATACAAAGTTTTTGCATGTTCGTGATGCACCACGAAGGGTTGCAGTTTATTGCATTCTACGTAAATTACGGCCGCAGCCGGCGCACATTCTAGAAATGCATATCACAGAAATGCGCGCATGCACAACTGAAACTGCACTCTGATGTGCATAAACACTTTTCTGTGTAATTACTTTATTTCTTGGTTTATAAAGTTTTATGCACAGTGCGCGTATAGAATGTGTTAAATATGCAATATAGACTAATTATTAATTCCACTTATGCACACGCGGATTTGTAATTGTATAGTTTAGTGCACATTTTTATTTACTATTTGTGCATTCAGACGCTTTGTGTGTGTGTGTGTGTGTGCACGTGCACCATTCGTGCGCCGTTGTTATTATTGTTATTTTGAGGAACAACATTTTCTATTATTGCAATTATAATGTTAATTCATTTGTTTTTGTTACATTTTAATTACTAGGCAAAATGTTGTTTTTTTTTACTTTACATATGTTTGTTATTTAATTGATTGTGATTTTATTATTATTTATTTTGATATATTGTAATACTAAAATATTAAAGACCTTTGCAATCGAATTATCTAAAAACATTGATGCAATTTTATGCAAAACATTAACATAAATCGTGCCATAAAATAGACTTGGAGTGTTATTGATATTCATTAAAAAAATCAAGTGAGTTTATATAGTATACTAATGAAATTCATAGTATAAAAATCAAGTATAATTGCATACTATCATTTATTGTTTTATTAGATGTGGCATGATTATATTTAAATTTACTATTTTTTTTGTAAACATTTATGGCTTACACTACACTAGAATTTACTGAAAATCACATCAACATTTACTGATTTTTAATAAGTAATGGCATATTTTCATATTTTTTTCAGGAGATTTGTATAATGTTTATTTATTTATTTTATATACATGTTATAGTATAACATCTGAAGTATATTTGTGGAAAAAAAATCAATAAAAAATGTCATTAAATAAGTCCGTGACAGCGAATCTCCGGAAACGCCTAAAAAAGGTGTTTTGCGGTGAACATCATAACTCGTTACTGGATCATCTGAAACAGAAAAAATCGAAATGCGTTTAAAAGATGATAAGTTTCTTTAGGTAGTGACGAAGAGCTTTTTTTAATTTTTGAATTTTTTTATTTTTTACAGCATTAGGTAGTGAAAACTGCGATTTTCGCTACAAAATTTCGTTGAATTTGTTATTATAAAAAGGTAAAAAAAAAAAACTGTTAAAATTTTAGAAAGATCGGTCAAGTAGATTTTGAGTTATAATGGAAAAATGGAGAATCATCAATGCCAGCTCCGTACAGTGAAACACTGTCATTCTGGATGTCCACCGCATCTTTTTGTTCTTGCCTACGTTGATTATACCCTTTTTAATTGTATGTGCTGCTTGTTCGTACGCTCTCTTGTTATTCGTTGTTCTTCAGTTGCGCGCGCTCATTTATGAACACTTGGGCCTGTAGAGATGCCCATTTTATTCAATAAGAACAACTAAGCAAAGGATCCGTCATTAAAAGTGCATGCTGCCACATTTGCTACAGTACCGTCCACTGACTTTGGATAGATTTTCCATATAAGTTGATTGAGAAACTCGTTGTTATTCTGCGTGAAACATGAAAGGTGTATCCTTATCTTCGTTAGTTTTGCTACGATTTACTTGAAATTTTGACACAATATTCTCGACATGTACATCCAGAAAAAAATGAAAAAAAACCTTTTAAGTTACGCCAAAATTTACTGTTTTTTTTTGTAAATTTTGGTTTGCGCATAAATTACACCATATTTACTAATATTCAGTAAAAATTATCTTGATAATGCAAATATTTATTCAATAAAGAAAAAATCCTTATGTAGGAAATTTTTTCCTAAATTGACTTAGTGTAGGTACATTTTTTACATTAAACTTACATAAAATATTTGACTGTAGTTCTTCACTGTGTGTGTAACATAACATAATATTGGCAAATTAGTTAGCCGTTTAAGATTTTGCCCTAAACATACAAAGAACATGTAGGTTAAAATCTAGCTAGTATTTAAAAAAATAAATATTCTAAAGATTGCACATCTCATAAACTGGCAAGTCACACACACGTGCACATCCGTACTATATTGCATACGCCCACATCGTAAAACACCTTCAATGACGATAAACATCTTTTGTTAACAAAATGCCGCAGTCTTTTCCGCACGCAATGAACAGTCAGTGATGCGACAAGCGTGCACAATATAGAAACGAGAGAGATTTCCAAACAATTGAAAAGCACTTTGCGACGACCGTAAACGTCTTTGCTGTTGGATTCTCTCAGAGTCTCACTTAACAAAAGTTTAATTTAAAATGTTTTCGCAAAATCTGTGTGCATGTGCATATGTATGTTTGTACTTTGTACATATACACACACAAACACATACATAAATTGCGCCCGGAAAAGCCATACAATCTGCGCACAAGCGTTATTTATGGTCGGCCATAAAACGTAATGCCAAAACTATTTGCGAACAGATGTGCTCTATCAATTCCTCCACATTAAATGTTATTTTTCTATGTAATATGTTATATGCTTTGGTCGTTTATATAAATAATATAAGCGAAAAGCCTCACATGTTGTGCTCGCGCTTGAAATGCAATAAAAATGCATCGTCTTGGTCGCCCAAGATTGTGTGCTTGTGAGCTTTATGGCCTGCTCTCGTCGCGCACGCGCATTACAGTCGTTGACGTTGCCGCCGTCGTCGTTGACCCTAATGAACATTGTGTGTGTGCTGCCGTAGCCGTCGCGTCGTACTGCACTTTGCATATTATAATAAAATATAGCACTGCATTATAATAATAATAATATACTTAACAACAACCATCAGCAGCACTCACACAGAGGCATAAAATATTATAATACATGCAATAATTATTTATAATTTGTTTGTTTATTGTTGCGTGTGCGCGGGTCGACTAAGCGAGAAAAAAAGTTAGAGCTTCTAACTTGTATACATATATAGTTTTTTGTATGTGTATATAAAATTGCATTTACATACACACGAAAAAATACACATATTCAACGAATATCGCGATGCACTTGCGCACATATATGCTCATTATTATTGAATATGGTAATGTTGTTTACTGTGCGAATAGCGATTTCATCGTAGAAATATGTCAAGCATTTGTTGATATGCATTTTTAATGCTAATTGTAAATTGTATAGTTTGTGTGTGTGCCTGTTGTTGTTTTCTGATATGTGCATTATTGTCTCACACTGGCGCTTAACCGTGTAATTGCAACTTGCATGTGCAACACCCATCATTTGTATTTTGTCGAGCGGATATTTTCATCAGGTGTGGATTGAATATGATGGTTTCCCACTGACGTTACACATGAATGTCTTTCTGTGGGTTCTGAACATTTACAAACTATTTTCATTGTAAATTATGAAATTTATGTGTTTGTTGCTATTTTTTTTATTTTTTATTATTTTCATTGTTTTATGGGTTGTGAAAATTTTATAGGTTTTACTATATAGTTATTTTATATGCATCCCAAAGTACTAATTTTATATAATTGAAATTTGTATACACTACTTTTTTGGTATCATATAATTTATATTTGCTTAAAAATTATATATTATTTTTCAAAAGTGATTAAGGCCGAAAATATTTTCATGTTATTTTTTTGTAATAAAAAATTGATAAATGTTTATGTTTAAAATAAAATTAAAAAACATTTTTTTTTCAACTGTTATCTCTAAAATTGAGATTCGTAGATATTTAACCACTATTCTGCGCTTCGATCTTATTTGTTCACATGTGACAAATATTTGTCTGCATAATTTTACCTATACTATACTTTTTCACTTTATGCCACAAACTTTATATCTATAGAAATGCGGTACAATTATTATTTATGAGCTATGCGCTGGCTATGTGACGCCAAACTTTTCAATAATATGCGTCTCCGCGTCTTTGTTACGGCGCAATATTATATCATTCTTGCGTCTCAATTTATTATATACCTATATATATTATTATATTGTCTCGTTGTCGTCTTTGCGATCAAGTGCGTAAGCACACGTCAGACTTCTATAAAGCAGAATCGATCTGAAGAATTATCATTCAATTTGTGGCAATAAACTCGAATTCTTCCCATCAATTTATTGTGTCTGTATGTGTGTGTGTTTGTTGTGTACCAGCAGTCCGTCAATCATCATCATCTTCACCGATATAGGACATATACGTTATTTTGTCTATATACAAACAAACAAAAAACATAATAAAGTTATCGGATCTACGTCGCGTCGGCATTATATGTGTATATATTTGTGACTTGAGAGAAGTCGATCTCGAATTACTCGCACTTGCAACAACAATAACAAATCACATTTCATGCGCCAACAAAACAGAATGTATGTAATTCCGCACATCAAAATATCTGTACACACATCCAGAAAATTGGATATATATATATATATGTCATATGTGTGTGTGGTATTGCGGGCGGAGGTTGATACACATATTTGACGTTTATATTTACCCGCAGAGAAGGCTCACACACACACATTCTCACTCGCTCCGTTGAAAAATGATAAATGGTTGTTTTGGTCGTGTGTGGTATACATATATAGTAGGTTTATTCATATTATAGTAGTAATAGTAGTACCTAATAGTAGTACCATACCGCCGCGACTATATTATGATAATATTGTAAAATGTAAACTATAGATATATATGATAGTATATAGTTACATATTTATTATTTATATTTATACAGAGTGCAATCTTATGTATATTTAATATGGAGTCGCGGCAGCAAAAGTAATAAAGCCGTGATGTGACATCTTGTGGGTGGGTTTAAGTAGTTGAGGAAGGAAAATGTGTTGTTTTGTGTTCCAGAAATGTGAACGTGAGCGTACGCCTGTCGCTATGCGAGTGTGTCTCTATATATATTATGTATATATGTATTCAAGCGCGCACGCGCTCTTGTCTACGCGTTTGTTGTGTCTCTCGCAGTTGTTAGCGTTATAATTAATGGTATGCAATTTAATACAATACAAATACACATAAATATATTTATATATATACATACGAACCACACTCATGTCATAAAGAATGGTTCAATTAGCACACAATTTGTATTATACTATATTTATATTTAATGTATATATATGTGAGAGTAAACTTGTCTGGTGTGTCACGTTGCGCGTTACTGCATTTTCTTGCACTTGCAATCTGTAAACAACTTTAACGGGATGGTGACTGTGTGTGTGTGTGTGTATGTGCTATATGCGCAATTCGAGCACAGAACACACAATAATTTGCGCCGATCTGGCTGTGTTTATGTTTTGAGTGCAAGTAAATGCACTTTGATTTCGAGTGCAGATAATTGGCCCAGTAGAATATTAAAGTGCCCTTGTCTCCTTTGTTTATCAATTGCTCACTTGCGCGTTCTTGTAAACAGAATATTTTAGATATTTTGCATTAACAATGTTGTACATTGTAATATTGTTTATTTTATTTACTTGCATTTGTTATTTTAACTTAATATTGCTGATGTTTTACAACGATTAAACGATAAGGGTGATGAAAACATCATTTTTTATAATTGAAACAAACAAATATTTTTTATGTAAAATAGAAGTACTATACAATGTAAATACACTTATATAGTATTGTCGCAATGATTAAAATTGCAAGTTCCAATGAAGAACATTATATGTTTTGTGTTTTTTTATAATCCATTATTTTTGTAAAATTCAACTGTACTGAAGCTCTCACGGCCGGAGGGATTTTATTTTCGTAATTTTTCAACGTGATCGGATCGAGGTCAGTACGTTGAGAATTGTCCAGTCCCGCCAAGTGCAAAATTTTAATCGAATATCTGCCTGAAAAGGTACTGTTAAACACTAAAAAATGCGGATGGCGATTCAGAACATGAGTAGTGGCATGCTGACAAAAGGAGTCTCCCTGCCGCACGACAATGCCAGACCACACACGGCCAACGCCACGAAGGAACTGCTCGCCTCGTTTACATGGGATGTCCTGAACCATCCTGCGCATTCCCCTAATCTAGCACCTTCACATTACTATCTCTTTACTTTACTAATTAATACCTACAAATATACAATATACTTACTTCCTAGATATACCTCGTATATTTATTATTATTATTTTTATAAGAAGATCGTATTTTTCTAAAAAGTTGAAAATGTTTACCTAAGAAATGTTTGTATTTGTCTACATGGTCAAAATTGTCATCCTATTCAGTCAAATTAATAAATAAAAAATACTCAATTATGTAAATACAGATTTTTAATTATAAATTCTCATTTCTTTAATTTTGTTGTGCAATATAAAAAATATGTATTTATCTGCATTCTTGTCGATTAAAATTAAATTTAAATAATAATAATTTAATTTAAAAAAAAAAAATTGTCCACTGAATAAGTTTTTTTTTACAAACGCCACTAATTTTTATTTTATATTTTAATAGAAATTTTAGTTTTTTTTATTGATTTCAAAAATAATATTTTTTTTCACTTTTATTATCGAAACAAAAAAAAATCGCCTATATAACATTCTGTCTGTCTTGCAAACAGAAATATTCAAATGTATTAGAGATAAACCACCGTGTGTGTCGACCGACATTTACATAAAAACACATAAATACCTAGGTGCATAAGTTCGATGAGGTAATATTAATTGAAGTTGTGCGCATCAGAACCCACCTATAAGTAATAAATAAAAAATGTATATATATATATATAATCGCGGGCATAATAAATTCGCTCGAAAAATAAATAAATAATAAATATCTAAACACCGCAAAAGATTATAGCTATTTTGTATACATTGTTGTGTGTGTATATATGTATATGTTTACGGATTTGCTTTGACGCCCGCAAACCGATTAAGTGCATCTCGATCCGCAATATCAATAGCACAATTAAAAAAAATGCCGATAGCATCTTTGCGCTCTCATATTGCCTCCATACACCTATAGAAATAATTATACTCACATACATACATACATATTTATATTATATATATATATATATTTCGTATACTTGATCTAAGAACTCGACCACCACAGAGTCTCGATCTTAATGCACATGTACATTTTCTATATAGAGGTATAAAGATATATATTGAATGAATAAATCCGTGAGGCTGTGCTATCACAATCAACTAAAACATACATACCTAAATTCTTATAATATGTCTTACCAGATAATATACATGTATAATTCTGTGTTTTATACTCGTATTATTAATCTATACACATAT
>JANSTU010048384.1:0-10085 GCA_027564075.1 Bolitophila hybrida | reverse complement strand
ATACAATATATGCGAACATATTATTCTGAAAGGTGTGCTCGAGTGAGTGCTAGACGTAAACGCTGTACATGTGCTACACAGAAATGTTATCCATTAACAAGTCAACAGCATAATGACAATGTCAAGTTTGCCGCCGCGCAGAAACCGGTAAACCCGCCAACACGTGTACTCACGGTTAGGAAGATTGTAAGTCGTAAAGGTAGAGCAGAAATGCATTAGCAGACGATTCGCGATTACACTTCTTATAATATGTCGCAAGGCGAACAATAAGCAAGCATCCACTCTATATTTATGTATGTACATATACAATATATATACGCATTGCATATAATGCACATTTGTGCATTGTATATACGATGAATAGCCTCGCGCTCATTTTATGTAAATATTGTCTAGGGCGGAATAGCACATATTACTATATAGGAAAACGTGTGTGTCTATATGTATGTACTTTTGTATTATCTTTGGCGCATTGTCCGCCATGCGCAGTATAAGCATATGTATATATATATATACTCGTATATTTGAAATACATGTAATTGCAGTCTGTGTTTATTGCTTACCGGTTTATCGCTCATTGATTAAAGTTACATGGTGCTCGGATGCTGAATTGACCAATAAAGATGTATTATACTGCGATTTGAATGCATTTACGGTGCGACATAAAGCCTGAAGTGAACGGTATAAATTCATTTATATTTAAACTTTAAAGACAATCTATAATGTGCATTGTTTTTTTAAAAATCATAACTTTGTAATCAATATGTTTGACAGTCTAGGTATTAGGTTATTTATGATTTAGTATGTCAAATAAAGATATAATACATAATTAATGCGGATCACGCACTTTTCCTATGTGTTGTTCTTCTTATGCCGTATTCATTATATTCAAATTTTTTGTTAATATTTTTTTTTGAAAATAAATATTTGAAAATTGGAAAACTTATTACATTACATTTGTTTTCTCAAGATATCTCGTACTATCAATTCATGTGAAGTTAAAGTAAAACATAATATAAAATAAATACTTTTTAATTATAAAACTTTTCTTGAATATGTCAGAGCATAGGGAACAGAATATTCTAAAATTGCGCTGGCTAGAAAAGACCTGGATGGACGGTCTGAAGATTTTTAAAATAATAAAACAACAGTTTATGCTGTTTTTTAACATTTTATAAATTTTATAAATAAATGTTAAACAAAAGTATCAAATGTTGTAATGGCAATCATATTTATAACGATTTCTGTAAATCTTTGACTATTATATATATGAATAATATGTTTTATTTTACAATTACAAGTAATGTTTTTACATAAAAAATGATACACCAACAAAACCTGGGTCTTCTCTGAAAAGCTTTTCCTAAAACTTTTTATACATATAATATGTTTCATGATATTTTCAATTCACCTTTTCACCCTTCAGCATACTTCGTATGGATCATGACGAGTCTGTATTTATGATGATAAATTAAATATCTGTACTCACGACCCCTGGGTTTTGAGATAACCTAGACCACTGTACCACCGCTGACACAAAGTTTTTTATACAAACATACATACGATAATGTAGTATTTTTTTCTATTTCTATTTTCGATATAAAAAACTTGTTAAATTAACACTAAAACTGTAACAAAAAATTACGTCAAAATAACATTAATTCAAATTCAAATTATATGTTTTATTGGATTTGTTATGAAAAGTTTATTTTGCAGTAAAGAACAAGAAACAAGTATGTGTTATATACATTTTTGTACATTTTTATAACTTTTTCCCTAACCTATTAATAGCCGTTTTATTCACGTCGCTTTAAATTTAGGGACGTCTTAGATAGGAGGTATTTTTATTTACAACAGCAATTCTTTTTATTCAAACTCGGTTTTACGAGCCTAGGTCTAATTTTATGTCAGATCTTTATTCGATAATAAAACTCCTCTGTAAATCTTTGACTAAATCACATTTTTTAACGGACTTCTTAACTCTGAACTTTTTTTTAGTTAGTTAGGAAACAACATTACTTGCATTTATTAAAAATACATATTTCTGTAAAATGTGGTGTTTTAATTAAAACCTTTCGTATTATTATAAAAATAAAATAATAACATAAAAAATATACAACAATTATATTTATTAGAAATATATATTCTCTAAATTTTCATTAAAAAATAAATGTGTGATTATTAATAAATATTATATTCAATATAGTTTTTTATTTAGCAATTTTCGTTTTTTGTGGCCATCTGTCAATTTTGGCCTCGTCTAGAATCATCAACAAATGGAATTACTTTTCGCCAACGCTCTCAGATCCACAATTTGTAATGAATGCATAAATATATGCATTAAATTTGGATTTTGTTATACTTGAAACATCTTTTATGAATTGAGTTACAAATATATGTGTTTCAACATCAAATAAAAAATAAAAAAATCTCAATGCGTGTTTGAAAGTTTTATGTGGACTCATTGGAGTGATAATCATTATAATCTACCCACTTTCAGTCATTAAATCTACTTACACTTTGTTTGAAGACACTTTATATTGATACCCGTTTTCTATTAAACTCAATTGCTTTCTTGTTGTTAATTTATAAAAACGAATGTTTTTTGTGTGGACGCCAAACTGGCCGGATACCCTCCGAAATCCGAAAAATTTCAACCGGCTGCCGTTTCGCACACTTGTATTTTCGGGGATTGTCGTAGTGGACATATTTTCATGAAATGAGCCAAGAAATACGCTGGTGAAATTTACGGCCAGTCGGTTTCATTTCACATTTTTGGTTGGATTAGATTTCGCAACATAATTATGAAAGATCTATAAAGTTTTTGACCGTTTAGTATCAAACTGAAATCTATTTAAAATTATATATGATTAACAGTACACTCTTTCCAACTTACTAACATTTTTTTTTGTGTATCAATAATATTGTTATATTATTATTTATTGGGAAAAAAAGTTTATCACTATATGAAAAGTGTGTTTTCCAATATGAAGATGTAAATTTTTGTTTTCATAGTCCGGACAATTTAATACAATTAGAAAATGCAAAAAAAAAATCATAAAAAATGTCGACCCAATTAGATGTTTGAGGGAAACCCGACATTAAATATAACATTTTAATTGAGAAGAAATCATCCCCTTAGGGGGAGGGGGAGTTTGGCTTACATTATCAAAAATAAAAAAAAAATTAAGATAAAAAAAATAGTGGACTTTCGCCAAAAATGTATCTCTTTTTAATGGCACGGATATAAGAATATTCTAGAAAAAGTCCAAGACATCGCTGGATTGACATCGAACTATTAACAAGAGTGCAAGGCTTAGAATATTGGAATTCTTTTATATGCCTGCCTTGAAATCATAAACAATAAACAAGCTGTTGAAAAATACAAAGAATTCACTGCAAGTCAACCCTATCTTGAATTTGACTTGTAAAATTGTTTGAAGGATGGAGATTTGAAGCATGATCTCCATGACTCCTGATTCCAGATTTTTTTTATTTCACGAATATGTGCTGAAGAGTGAGGACAACAGGGAATGAATTCGAAAATCCATAAAAATTGATGGAATGGAGCATACTATACATGCATATGATTAAATAAATAATAAAATAAATAAATAAATTCGGAACAGTTTGCTCTCTGATGCCAAGGTGATATGTTACAAGGCACTCATTAAATTCATCTAAAATCGGAAGTTATTCCCCGTTAAAGAGGTGGCGTCATTCAGACGCTCTATCGACTGCCTAATAGTGAGCGAAGCAACGTATCTTTATCCCTTGTATGTCTTTTTGTAATTTGTATTGTCCTTACCTAGTGATTGTCGTTTTTTTCGAGTTTATCCAAAAATGTTTACACAAATACACCTTGAATTATAAACACAAAAGAATACAACACCAATTCACATAAATGTAGATATAAAATTCTTGTGTGCAAGTCATCGTGCCAACTGCGCATCTAACAATTCGATATAAAATTGTTGTGTTAGCTTTAAATATTAGATATAAGGATATTGTATATTTAATAAATAAGATATTTAAAAAAAAACGGAACAGTCATCTGTCATATTCTCTGGCTAGCTTAAATATTTCATGAGTACCTAAGGCAAACATTTGTGTTTTTACATGAAACGCTCATCTCTAATAAATTCTCAACCAGCACCTCATTCGCAGTATAAAAATAATCTTTAACCCAGTTATATCCAATTAACAATGATGCTCAGATTATTCGAGTTGGAGGTAGACTCCGTAACTCAAACTGGATGAAATTATAAATTGTTGATTGTAAAGAAAGAAAGACATCATCAATTTTTTTTATTGAATAAGAAATTTACGAGTTCATAAATCATTTGCATTTAGTGTCATTTCGTTAAAAAATATGTATTTAAATGTACCTAGAAAGCAGTTTTTTATAAACTTGTTTATCATTTGATTTCAGTCAGTTTATACCAAATCCCTTCTTCTTCTATGGTACTAACACTACTAACCTTAAAAAGCTAAAGCTTGGCACTTGTTTATTTAAATACCTCCAAAAAAATATTGCAAAATAACATAAAAGAATAATCAATGTTTTTCGATAAAATGCCAAAAAAAAATCCTGTATATACCTATCAAGATTGTATTTCGATTTTTAAATTAGCAAGATCTAAAAGAAATCGAAATTCAATCTCAAATTATATAGTTTTCGTTTAACATAA
The DNA here is from genome assembly GCA_027564075.1 of Bolitophila hybrida. Lineage (NCBI taxonomy): Eukaryota > Metazoa > Arthropoda > Insecta > Diptera > Mycetophilidae > Bolitophila > Bolitophila hybrida. The sequence goes on along the minus strand of JANSTU010048384.1, from coordinate 5,394 downwards.
CATAAAACACCCACGAATCACTGAATGTGACTTTTGCTTTAAAGAAAAGTTAATGCCATTATTGCTTGATAATTATTTCAGGCATGTGGCTTCCACATATTCGGCGATTTTCTAAATTTACGAATTTTCGAAGCAGACATTCTAAATTGTCTTTTGGTAAAAAAAATAATAAATATTGATAAAATTACAGCGGAGTCTATCAGTATGCCTACGAACACTGACTTGAATATTAAAATTATTGAGTTATATTTGGTTGAGGAAGGATCCATAATACATACAAACAAACAGTACCTATAAGCATTGCAATCAAGGAAGATATGTTAAATAAAGCTATGTTCATGAGTTATAATTCCCGTTAAATTTCATTATTTATTAAATTTACCGACATCAACAGACCCTTGAAAAATCTCCCGAAGCTGTACTAGTTGACCCACAAACAGAAGAAGAAAATGATTAGATTAATTAAAATTAAAAACATTTAATTGCACTTAATACATTTTGTATCTTTTTTATACTCTGTAAATTTCATCTCGTTTGGGTATGTTAATAAGCCGTCGCAAGATTATGCTATCAACAAAACGAAATGAAAGTTAATATAAAAGATTAAATAAATATTATTTTCAAATCCAAAGAAAAAAATAATTTTAATTTTTTTCATAAAAACAATTTCTTAAACTACTACCAATTGTTTTATAAAAAATATTATAACATCAGTTAACCTTAATCATATAATATCACTGGCAAAATCACCCAGACGATATATTTTTTTTTATCAATCTGATGAATTTAAATGTACTTGATCATATTTTTATACGTACATAAATAAATTTAACACATGCGTAGACAATATATAAATATTTATACTTTATACCATAAATATGTCTTACAGTCTTCATTAGTGAAGATGTTGCATATGTTGCACATGCGTAGGCCAATTACGATCCCATAAATCATTCACGATATAAATACTTGCATATAATAAAGGTTATATGTTCAAAAATAGCATATATATATTTATACATATAATATAGTGTATACTATATAATATATATGTCATCATTTTTAATCGATAAATAATATAGAAAAATGCATTTCTACCGAACAAATGAACCCACTTGATTTTTTTTTTTAATAATATTTGCACATAAATTAAAAAAAATGTCACATATATAGGTATTAGCTTATAATATTATAAGAAATAAAAAAAATATCAGTAATATGAACACATACAATTATAAATAAAATATATATGTGTATGAGAAATATATATTCTCATTAGTACCTTATAATATTCTATATATATATATATATATATAAATCATTGTATTTTGACTGAGACCAATGAACTTATCTGAATAAATGAATCAAAGGACAATATTATTTATCAAAAAAAAAAAAAACAAAATATTCAAAATTGCAACACCAACTAAATTGTATCGTTCCTGAAATGCAAATAAAAACTGTCGCATTCGCTTCTAGAAATAAATATATGTATACTCAATATGATTAATAGAGATTAAGAATTAATTCAGTAGTAAATAACACATCTTATAATAAAAAACCTGTTTATTTCGATAAAGAAAAACTATTTAAGTTGTTGTAATCAAGCTGTGTTGTCCACATATGTGATTTATAGACTAACTACATTCTCTTGACCATATCAAAATCAAATAAATACTCGTAAATTTATATTTATAAACTAATATATAGGATTTTGGTTCTTGTAATATATTTATAGTTATATATTTAATTTGATAGTATTTAAATGTAATAGAGTATTTAATAATAATGGCATTAAGCACAAGATGCAATTGTTTTAGCCAAGCTATTTTGTATCTATCATATTAACTATATTTAATTTAAATTCGTATAATATCCTTGTCATTAAAATAGCCATAATTCAATAATTGACACACTCAAGGACGTTCGTTTAACTGAGCTCGTATTTTTATTAATTGCAATCACTTAAACATATATATTTATATATAGTATTTGCATGTTACCGTATATTGAATATATTCCGCATATAAGCCGTTACAGTATAATGTATAATATATATGTATAAAGTGTAAATCAAAATAAACGAAGATGCTCCATCCATACATACACTGCTTGCGGAGGAATAATATATAAATTGCAAGGCAATGCACGCGATCGCGCTAAGTGTATACCCGCGTTCTTTGTTCGCGCTTACGCGTGTATGCAGCTTAAGCGTTTGTTTGTTTTTGTTCAGCGAAAAGCACACCTTTCTTATTAACGCAAGTGGCGTCGTGAGTGTGTGTGTGTGTGTGTTGTGCTAGTTAGTATAATATACGTTGTTTTCTCGTTATAAAAGGAAGTGTGAAATTATATGGTGTTATTGTTGGAAATCATTATCAAATAATAAGATAGAAAGAGAGTGAGTTCCTGTACACGATTGTCCTATGGACAAAAGGGCCTTCTGCGGAGCTTTTATGCATTCGCAACGACACATGCAATTAAATTGCTTTTTTATTTCTTTATTTTAGATACAACTTTTCATTGGACACGAAGGGTGGGTGTGTCTCGTATTAATCTTATCTGGCGCAAAGAACACGCACACACATCGCGCATCGGCACCACACGATCGACTTAATTCACGTATTAATGAGGATGAAATGCGATGCCTAGTCAAGGCCGCTGTGTAATATTATAATTTTATTTATAAAAAATCTAAACAACTTTTGAATGCACATGCAAGAATACACAGACAAACATTGCCACATAAATGCACACACAGACGCATTAATTTGTTCGTAGGCGCTTTTGGAAAATAAATAAAAAATCACTGACCTTTTCGCAAAGAGCCGGTTCTAGTGGTTCTGGACGAGTGTTATTGTTTGTGGACCCGTCGCGACGCGTAAAATAACAGACCAAAAAAAGTTTCAAAATTCAAGATACACTGAAACACCGATTACACGTAACATTTCTTGTCAGAACTTTGTTATATGTAATAAATTGCACTATGTATGCAAATGCGTGTATGCTCATTACACATTAATGTAATGCAATTAAGGGACCTGTTGTAGTCGAGTAATTAGTTTTATCGACTTAAATTTGTGACTGTAATTTGTACAATATGTAAATACATTGTGATTGTATCTATATAGTATATATATAATAATAATTCAAGTGTAGGCCTATGAGAAGCAGATGAGTGAGCTCACCTTGATCGGGATCCAGTTGTTTATCTGCGTGTAATTTATGCTCATGTTATTGTCGGTAAAATGAATTCGTGACTTATATTTATATAAATACATATATATTTGTTTTTAATGCAGCTAAAAAAGGATTATTTTGGTTAAGGATCATAATTAATTGTTTGCAAGACTTTGTGGATCGATCAATCTAGATTGGGGGTCATACCTGGCGACAGTTGAACGAGAGGTCTACAAGTTAAAGACAAGTTAAAGATAGTGACAAGTCATAAATATCAAGAAAACGAAGCATCCTTAATATTTATATAAAATATATGTTTATCCTCCACTTTGTTCGTTTAATAAGACATTAACGGGGCATCCCCATGTAGGTTCATAAATCGCTAAGCATCATCGCGAAACGGAAATTGAATTATTTGGGATTTGAAACGTTAGCACCCTAGAGGACGTCAGAAAGTTCACACAGTTCACATCGTGCGCGCAGTTCAAATTTTCGGAAGTTTTTTAAATCTTTGATATCAAATTGTTTACATAATGGATAAAAAGAGAGAGTTACGTAAATCTTCTAATCGGTGAAAAAAGTCTAGATTTCAAAAGAATCAAAATACTGTGAAAAATTAAACAGATTGCACAATTGCGACAGAATTTTCGTACTGCATTTTAAAGTTTCTCGCAGATTTATCTACAATTCCCAATGGTATAAAGTGCAAGCAATGTGACGGCTACGGCCTGGGTTGATTTGAACATATACCTTCAAGTACACAAATTAACAATGTATTTGAAATTAAGTCGAGGTCTGATAGATACCCATGTAACATGATTTAATGATTACTACTATTACTCTTTTCCAATCTTACCTATTGAAGGTTAATCCATAAAATATCCCTATTAATTAACTATGGCAACATATATTCATATTAGTTAAAAAATGGTAATAATTACGCAATACAAACTTAACCAAAATACCATAGTCACTTTTATTAATAATAATAAAAAAATCTTCTTTCTACTATAAAGAACTAACCCAATTTTACTAAATATATAAGACATTACTACTTTTTTTAACTACCTATATTTATCTTATGAACACAATGCCTTCAAATAAATATATAGGTCATATTTAAATACATTTCTACATAACTAATTACCTAAATATTCTTTGTAGACATTTTCTAATAAAATAAGATGTCAATATTCTAGCATTTACAATATTAAATTACGTTGGAGTAATTTAGACTTTATTGAATTATAAGAAGAAATTATTGTTGACACTACACGTTATATATAATATTATAATTCTGCTGAGTGTTGTCCATAAAGTCGATGTTCCCTAATTAGGTAAAATAGAGATGGTAATGCCTTCCATGTTGTCCGTATAGTAGAAATGTGCAAATGTGTCTTTATTTTTTGGAAATATGTGTATAATAGGTCGGACGCGGGTTATAGTAAAAGCTACATAGTTTTTATGCCTATATTGTAAATCTTTATATTTGTCAAATGGCGTTCATATTGAAAATACATTGACATTTTAATATTTATTGAAGAAAATTAAAATCAAATAGAATGAATAAAATAACTTATTTGCACCACATATTTATAAATAAAGACAATGCAAATATAATTTTGCATTCATGATGTCGTATATATAAAAAGGAATATTGTAAAAAAATCAAGTGCGTATGTAGCAGAGTTGTCAACCGACGATACATTTTCAATCTTGAATTAAGAGGCTTGGTTTGTTTTTACCTATTATTTCAATTGTTTTCAAATATCTATATTTAAAGTTGTAGAGAATTAAATTATATAAATTTGATGTTTTTCTTACTTCGTCGATACTGTTTATTATTTTTGAAAAAATAGTGGAAAATAGGCGGTTTTCACCATTTTGTTCTAAAAAAACTGCAATTTCGAAATGCGAAAGTTGATCAACAAAAGAAAATAAATAAATTATGCTGCTTGAGAAAGGTCTAACATAGCAAACAACAAATATTACGCTTGCTTCCAAAATGTGTTCGTTGCAACAAAAACTTGTTTTATTATACCCTCGAACTGTTAAGTTAATATTGGATTGCATTAAACGTTAACAAAGTAAATATTAAATACATTGGATATGAGCGTTTTGTGTAAAATTATGTTAGTGTGTTTATAAAGGGTTTTTCAATAGGTGCGCTTCAACTTTTTTCCGATAGGTGCGCTGAACGACGCCATGTTTTTCCTT
>JANSTU010048383.1:0-10086 GCA_027564075.1 Bolitophila hybrida | reverse complement strand
TTTATGGGTTTCAAAGGCTCAAAAAAGCACATTTTTACTATTTTTTTTATAATTCAGCTTATCCTAGGCACATATGATATTTAACAAGTACTTTGTGGAGATTTTATTTATTTTTTTTGGAAAATTCAGCCGTTTGGCCGTTTTTATATTTGTTGATTGATTGATTGATTGATGTTTGAGTTCAACAAATTCTTGCGTCTCGAGTCCCATCGTCAGCTTTTTTTTAAGTAAAAAAGCTGAGTTCGCTTCTTTGAAAGACCCAGCAGAAACAAATGCAGCATTCTAGACTATTTTTTTAAACAAGCAAGAAGTAATTTTGGATAGACTTTCCAAATAAACTTGTTCAAACTAACGCTCCGCTCTAAAAGCACTTTCTTGCTGAGTTCATCACAAATGGGCTTGATAGCTGATGAAACCGTAATTTGGTAATGAATCATAATCGTGTTGATTAAAGAGTATTCATAGCCGAAGCACGCTACCAAGCGGACCTCTGTCACATAGAATTTTACTCCGATCGATTTCATATTTTGGGAGAATATTCTAGACATGTTGTACAATTTAATAAAATAAAATGATAAATATTGTTTTTTTTTTTTAATTTTCAAACCACCTAAACCCTTAAACTAGTAAAGAGGCCGATCATTGAAAATGCGCATGTTGAATTTTGTGTATATTTCACCATTTGCAACAAAATAAGCATACGTATACGAATATATGTAGAGAGGATATCCACTTAGCACAAGGGAACGGCGCAAATAGCATGTGGTGTATGCGCGCCCGACTTTCTGCGTGTGCCCGTACTGCTAATAAAATACGTCGAGCAGACGAATTTTTACCGAACTTTACCCGAAGTCCTGCTCCTATTTGTTACACATTTATTATCGATATTCTACTCTAAATCATTTTCCATGAAAAAGAAAAATTGGGACGACTTCCATTCTTTTCATTACATCCGTTTTGACGAAAATGTTCCGCTTCTGGCCGGTTTATTTGGGACACATCTGTCTTTTTCATGAAGACCTTGAGTACGTGATCACAAATTCTCTACCTGAACGGAATAGAGTTCATGGATGACTTTGCGAAACCATCTTCACAGTTTTGGTAATTATTTACTTTAGCTCCCACCGGTCCGATTTGACTGTTTGTATATATACAACTGCCTGTATGCATATTATTAGGATTCTAGAGTGCGGCGGAATCGCGAGATTAGATCAAGCTTTCTACCAGACAGAGCATGTCCTACGGCCGCCATAGTTTTTACCGACATTGGCTATGGTCGTTGAGGATTAGGTCTACTTCGCAACCTAATCGTCCTTCTCCTGAACACGGTCTTCGCAAATTCCAGCAGGTTTGTGAAAGTCTCCCGAGTTTGCAATGCGCTCTCAACATTTTCTGTGCCTTCGTCTGTGGATATGCCGAGATTTTCCAACCTTCAGATATCTGCATAGAATGAGCATTCCAAGAGAACATAACCCTCAAGTCTTCGCTCTGATGCCCACAGTAACAAGCGTCATTCCTGTCCTCATTCCATCGGGTTTGTCAAGCATCCATCAGACGTTCCTTCCAGTAGAGCTCGTGTCTCTTTTAAAGAAATTCCTTACAATATCTGTCCTTCTCATTGGTAAGCCTCTCCTCTTCGTGTATATGACTGTTCCCTGTTTTACTAGCTAGATCCCAGGTTATTGCACCCATCAAGACCTGCATTGCCTCCGTCGAGACCGTTCTACAGACGGGTAGCGATGCATATATGAAGGCTCTCTGGCAGGTGTCCATCAATCTCCTTCCTGTAGAGTTGCCAAAGGCTGCGGACCATGCCATTGTACACGATCACCGTGCTGCGCCCGTTCAAGCCCCACTCCATTCTGAGAATCCTCTGGAATTTGCCCATCAGCACATTCGGAAGTTTGATCCGTAAGCCCTTCAAATGAGGTGTGTAGCTCATACCAGTACCCAACGTCACACCCAGATATTTCACAGTAGTCTTGTATGAAATAGCAGAGTCGCGTAGACGCACAATAGGTTTCCTTTCATGAGCATACACACTCTCTTCAAACGATTAACCTCAACACAGTTTAGAACACCCCAGTCTGCAACCATGGAAAGCCAGCTCGTCGAACTTTGTTCCAATTGTACCCTAGACCCTCCACGATGCAGCAGTAAATCGTCTGCGATTTCTGTCGATTCGAGATCCTGTAGGAGTGTATCCAACATCCGGTTACATACGGCCGGGTCACATATTGACTCTTGCGGACATCCACGCTGTACTTCTGTCCATCTCGTCTCTGCCTCTCCAAACAACGCATGCTCGTCTTCCACTAAAGTAACTGCGCCATAATCCTGATTCTTGGCATATAACCTCTTCGAGTTTGACCAACCAAGGTTCTCAAATGCTCCTTTGATATCTATAAAGAATCCGAGTACAATGTTTTCCCAAACACAGGAAGTAGAGAGATCGGCCGGTATGACCTCGGATTCGTCCTATACTTTTCCTCGCCCTTGAGGAGTACCACAACCTTAGCGTTTTTCCAGTGGTTAAAGTGCTCAAAGATCGAGTAGAGGTGGCTTGGTATGAAGATCCATGCCTGTGTGCACATCTTTGACGTGATTTCATCTAGTCGCCTTTGTTGCTCCAGACATGCACGATCGATCACATTTGGAGTAAATGCTTCAGTTGCATTGTTATCCAAAACAGGAAGGGCCAAATCTTCACTAGCCAAAGTGAAAAACTCTCCCAGTTGTGTATCCACAGATTTTGGCCATGTCTTTGTCAGCACTCCGTTTACCTTTAGAGCACTCACGTTGCTAACGCTTCGACTGAGATGTCCGCGAGTACCCTCGTCACGACCGCCTGGATTTTCGTAATCGGCTCAAAATAAATTCCTTTGACCACCGATTTTGTTCTAGGTATCAAAAAAAAGTCACAATGTGACATATCGGGCGAAGGCGGCTATCCCTTTAGTGGCCAAATACTGGGACTGTAATGCCATTTTGTTCCACAGTGTGACAAGCCATCGCTTATGGCTAGCTTACTATTTTGCAAGTGCAACTACGCAGATGCACCTACAAAATTCGTACCGTTGTCACTGTATATATCGCTAGGAACACCACGTCTAGCTCCAAGTGGACTGAAACTAGCCGTGTGAGCTTCTCATACTTGTCAACAAGCTGTCAAACAGAAATTTTAATGTCTTTTGCGTTGATGTAAAATTGACCAAGATGACATGTGGCGGCGAAGTCAGTCTGGTCCGTTTCACTATATCTTATGGTATTACGCCACGTGAAGCGCAAGCAGCAGGGTTCTCCTCAGACCGCATATGGTTATAAAATCGGTAGTGTATTTTGGTTTTCTGCAATGCGGTTGCTCACAAAGACATTCCATCGATTAGGATGTCCGTTTATAGATAATAAGACAATTGTGGAGTCAGTCCAACCATACGTCAGGAAAATCCATGGCCTTTGCTACGCTCTGAATCAGTCTGGTGAGTAAAACCGCTCCAAGCGGTTGACAGTATTGTATTTGGTTAAGTCAGTTTTTGCGTAGCAAACAAAAATATGTTTTTACAGTTTTACTACGACAAAGGTGAATATACAACTAAGGCGGCCAAAAAAAGGTGTAATGTTTGTGGACCCGATATAGTGTCCATTAGCACAGCACAACGTTGGTTGAACGATTTCGTTCGGGTGTGATAGATGCTCCTCGCTCCTCTGAGTTTGTATGCCAATAGGTAACAAGTATTTCTATAATCGTGGAATGAATGAAATTGCCGTCAAAATGGGCTCAAGTTATCCGTCAAAACGGCGCATATTTGGTTTAAATCGGATCATTGTCATTGTTCATTCAAGTTTCGACCGTTGGAACTGCGTCGCTACGCGTCAAACACTACTCGCATCTTTGTGTTTTACTGCTTACCTTGAGTACGGCATGTTGCGGTTTTTAGTAGTTGGGTGTATTCAAGTTTAATTAATTGGGCATCTGAGATCGGTTCCATGTGGCCCAAAGTTTCATATTCTGTCATAAACCATAAAAAACTTGATCAAACAAATTGGATTGATGCTTCACTATCGCTCTGGTAATTAACGACGTATCCAGCTAGATAGTTTTTTTCCAAAACGGCAAAAAAATCAATTTTGGTATTTGGGCCTGATAAAAATACCAAGTCACCGAAAGAAAAAGAAAATAATATGGTAGGAATCGGACTTTATTGTACAAAGTATATAACCGGCTCTGAATCGTCAAAACCATTCCTCCGCGGTTCGAAGTGATAGAGTACCATCCCACAAAACACCATTAATCTCACGGAACGTTTCTCTAGCGGATATGCCGAAGGAAAACTACAAAATAGCGCGAATTTCGGCGTAGTTTACGTCCAGTCCTTTCATATGATGTATAGTATTGCTTGATACGAGCTCTGTAGCACTTTGTACATAGCCGTGAAATTCAAAAGACAAAAAGGCGGAAGGGAGATATTTGACAATATATGTACAAACAAGACTGAATTACCAAATTAAAATACGTGTTCGCAGGTTTTTATTATTCAACTTACTTGTAGCCGATTTAGGCAGTCGTCCTCCGCTGGCCCGGAAACTGGCAAGTAGTGTTTGCACCTCTTTGTTCTCCACGGAAGTGGTTATTCGGTGGGTTAAGAATTTATGTATTGGATTCAGCTAGAAATAGTAAATTCACCGATTAAGAAAATAAAAAAAAAAAATCAATATATAATACCTGTTTGCTGGTGTCCAAAGGGGCAACAGCAACGTCCGGCAAGATGGGCTTTTCATGCGTTGTCTCTGACCAATGCTTGGAGAAGTACAATTCATTGGGATACTGCGATCGCAATGCACACTTACGACCCTGCTCTGTCTCGAGATATGGAAGTGGAAATCCAACAAATGGACTAATCGAAAGTACGGTAGCACTGAGCGCAGTTCGGAATCGATTGTCATACGGCATCTCAACGGCAAATTCAACGCTGGTCTCTGGCTCAAAGACACTCGGCGAGAGATCCGTTGCTCTCAGTGGATCCGAAAAATCTTTAACATTCTCCTTGTTTACGACTTTGTTCTCGTCGACTTTTATCTTATCAGTTTTTGGTGGTCTGCTTTTTATGTCACTTTCTGGTTGGAATTCAGCTACAGGAATAGCATCATTTCTCGACGGACTATTTTCCTTTGAATCGAAAATACTCTGCTTAGGGGAAGGTGGACGCGCAAACTCGTCCAGTAAGAAAGACAACTCTAGGCGCCAGTTATAGCGTGCGAAAAGCAATTGTAGAGCAACTCGCTTGACACGTACAAGTTCGTGGTTAGGTGCACCTCGTAAAAGAACACAGCATCCACGTGGACTAGACGGTATCTCGAAAAACATCAGTGTCTTGGAGCCACCTTGTGGATCATCAAAACTTTGTATATAAAATCGGTCACATGTACCCAGTTTTGGTCGACCAATATTCGAATCGATTGCAGTGACAACGTCACACTGCATACACCTTGAGAGACGCTCTAGCACTGTAAGCTTAACGTCTAGCACTAGTGTTATTCCATGATGACGCAACATGTCCTGGGCAATACCGGAGACATTTTTATGCACCAGCACCACATCTGGATTAAGACTGAGAATGCGAGCGGTCACATTGCGCAGATACTCACGTTCCTATTAAGTTCACATTAAATATTAACGAAAAATGGAGATTGCAAATAAACTCACCTGCATGACCAGCGTCTCGATGCTTACGAACTTGCCCTCAACCCGTTGATAGACAATTGCACACTGCAACAACAAAACCTTGGGCTTCGTAATGGACGAAGCCATCTCTTTGTGTACAACATTCTTTGAAAACACAACTCCACCGTAACGTTTTGATTCATTTCGTGATCCACCCGGAACTTTTTTGAAATTCACATAATTTCGTATGTCCATTTGGTCCATACTGCAGAGTTCGGGTCGCAGAGAGTTTGCAATGCCTGCGCACATCGGAAGCAGCACCTTCGACCATGTCTGGTCAAGCATTTCGTTTCGTAAAAGCTGAGCTAAATAAAAAACATTTTAATAATTATATTAATCTATGATTTTAGTATGGAATTTACAGAGTAGCAATTCCTCGTGATCACAAAATGCTTCCAACAGTGGTTTTGAGCCGGCCGTAGAGAGCAGTGAGTTTTGCACCTCCAAATCCTTGGATGTCGAGAAGCCAAAACTGTTCTCGTGTGAATTCATCGGCAGTTTTTCTGTGTAATTTAACATTTTGTATTATAATCAATGATAATATTTTTTTTAAATAATAACCTTCTTGAAAACTGGAATTTTCCATGTTAGGACGACTCAGATGAACCGAGCTCGCCTCCACGTCCAAATCCAACTGAAACGATCCACTGCTTGTCATAATATCGTCTACGCGCAACAATTTGTACAATAAATCCTCGTTCAACTCAGTAGTGGCATTTTCCTCAAAGCTCACATACTCCAGTGGTACCAGAAATCCAGCCTCGATCATGGCATTCAAAATTGCGAATGCCTGTTCCTTGTTTGATGCCTTCTGTTGACCAATTAGAAAACTAACCAGCTCGGCACCACGATTTTGGTACGGCAGAACACGTGTCATTTCATCGTAAATGGTTTTCAGAGAGTTCGACTGCTGCAGAATGTTTCTACGATCGGCATTTGATAGTAGTGACTTGGGATTTGAGACCAGACGTTCTTCTTGATAGCCAACGGAGATTTTACGGTGTAATTGTACGGAAGGCGTTTCAAGGGAATGACTAGAGCCATCGGTCAGCGAAAGTTTGCTGGAAAGATCATCTTGCAGAGCCTGTAGGTCAGATTTAAGATCTGAATTGATATTTGATGATTTCAGGTAGCTCAGTACGATCTTGGAACAATATGTGCAAACCTTAAGATCTCCTATATGTACAATAATTGTTTTAATTACAATAGATATTAATAAATCATATTTTTAGTACACTCACCCGAACAATTGATTATCTTGCCGGGCACCACTTGATTGCAGCACTTTGAACAGAATATCTGACCACAGAGGCGACAATGATGTTTTCGACGAAACGTTGAGAACTTCTGTGAACACTCGTAGCACTCCTTGGACTTGGAGTCAGGCATCCAGAACTGATGTAGTTCAGTGTCCTTGTATCTGCCCAGATTCTAAGAAAACACCGAATTAATAACAAAAATGTATTATTCTAATCGATTTTACATTATTTTTGATTGCCATAAGATTACTGATGCGGTTCATGACATTCGAGGAAGTGCGTTCATCAGAAATCTCTGTCGGTGACTCATCAGACTAAAATATTAAATATTTTAAGTATTACACAAGAATTCTACAAGTTTTAATAAAAAAAACCTTCTCTTCGTTAGACACACTGTCACTTGGACTTGTTGAAATCGCATCACCTGTTGATACAATACCAGCACTTGATTGTGGGCTTAAACTACTACCGGAACTGGTGCGCGAGGCACCGATCATTGTGCTAGACGATGTAGACGGTAATCCACTCGCCACAGACACGATTCCATGAGGTGGAACTATATTAACTGTATTATATCCACTATTGTACGCATTTTGCATGCGATTGAAGAACTTTGAGAACAGCGTCTCCGGTTCCGTTTCGAAATCACGCGCGAACTCGGTTAGCTTCGTGGGTGAATGTAGATTACGGTTCATTTTGTTAGAATTAGTAAAAAAGAGTGTTTTGTTTCGTTTGACTTTACAGTCGTTAGCACAGAGTTTATTTTGGGGGAGTTTTTGTTTTATGATGCACTTTGCACTACAATGATTATTATTTTTTTAGGTTAGGCTCCGGAGATGTTAATCTGATCGGTGATCGCCAATTCGGGTGCGAGAGTAGTGAGTGCCAGATCGGACCAACGCTGTTCCTGAATTTTAATAAATTTAATTTAGTATGTGAAATTCATTACATTAATTTATGTTACTACCTGTTCGCTGAGCGTTAAATGTGGATCACCGTTGTCCGCTTCAGGATCGGGCAGCTTCTCAGTGGGCACCATGATTGGATCGTAGGGTAGCTCATCTTGACGCCAATCGTTGTCTACTATTTCCAATAAATAACCATCAGCTGGAGGCTGAAAATGCAATATGGTGAACAATCGCTTTGTTTCGAAATAGCTCACAGGTGTGTCTTTTTAAATTCACGCCTAATTAGAATACTAAAGAAAGAATTCGTGTATTACCTGGCTGTCCATACTTTTCGTCAATTAGCGTATATCCTAAATATAACCAATCACAGATATTTTAGGTGATGACCAGCAGTTGTAAGTTGTAAGAGTAAAAATGCGTATGTACAAACAATAATATTGCATAAAAAACGCAATTATGTACGTTTCGCATGAAGGTAACTTCTTTCAAATTGAATGACAGATGACAGTTGAGGTCAGCTGTTACGCTAAACAGGGGATATTAATTTGCGGTTTATGTAATAGGTGTCGCCACTTACTATTGTTTTTATAAACTCACCATTTATTTATTATTTTACGTCAGTTTCGTAAACAAATGTTCGAGCATCACCTGGCTTTACAGAACTTTTAATTTTTCAAATTGCGTTCTATTATTGGATTCCTCGGACAGTATTTTCATCGACAAATACTAAAATATTATTAAATAATATCTTTTTAATATTTTAGACTATTTTGAACGACATTATAATCTTCGGAATATGAGAGAAGAGTGAGTTACTAGACTCAGATTCGACAAAATCATCAAGGGGCTCTTTTTGAAATGTCAAAATGGCCGGCACTTCATGAAAAGTGTCAGTACATTTACTATTTGTGACATTTTCATTTATCGAAGATGCTTCAACCATCGAAATGTCTTTTTGTTGCAATGATAAATGGCAAGTCGACAATCAGTGAGGCGGGAGGCGCTTTCGCGACATTGTCTGTAAAAAATGAGTTTGATATAAGATAAAAGTAATGTAAATGTCGATGTTGTAAAAGGAAAAGAAATGTAATTATAATAATATTATTATGGCTAATTCTAGCAAAATAACATTATTTTTAGTATTTGTTCTGCGTATTGTATTTAGCGATGGCTAATCGAATTAATAAAGAATAAGTTCGTGAACTTACCGGCGATGTAAACGACGTGCTGAGGAGATATTTTAAGGTTATTTATGGGGCGATACGGCGTGGTGATTGTAGGTTAGGATGCGCACGTGGTGGTGCGGTGGAGCTATTGAAAATAAAATATTATTATTAGTGATAAATAATACTAATAGATTATTCGACTTTTTTATTTAAGAAAGATAACTTATCGGTGGTGTAAACGGCCTGCTGAGGTTGATAATTTGCGGTTATGTATATGTGGCGACGGGCAAGAAATGTGGTGTTTTGTTTTAACTTAAATCTTGGTTATTTGTCGGAATTTTATGCATATGCAATTTCCGCCAAGTTCACGCATGTTAGTTTGATATTGTGAATTTTGCGAGTATCTTGGTCTAAACACGCTGTGTTCTTTGATTTTTTTTTGAGGTGAATAATGTGAGAAAACTTAAAGTGAGTTTTATGAAAAGCAAGGCGACATCTATAGAGATTATTTTGGAGAGAAAACCCTAAAGGCGATCGTGTATCGCATTTATATAAAAATATATTATTAAATGTTATTTAATTTTAAAATATATCAGAATTTCTAGTATATATATTATATAATCGCCGAATGCCGTTTCGCCGTATGCTTGTTTATTTAATTTGTCCTATTAAAATCACAAGTCACGTGAGATTTAAAATAGAATACGGGCACAGGAGTAAAGTGTCACATATCCCATACAATAAAATACATGGCGATACACAGTGCCAAATTTTGGAACTACATTTTGTGGGGTAAACAACTGTCAAACTCATTACCATACAACGTACATACACCGCGTTGTTATTGTTTGTGGCAGGTGTATAAAAAATAACCAAACATTAACAAAAAAATGTAAGTTTATAAAAATTAAAGTTGTACTGTGTCAAATTACGTCTACTCACGTACTCACGTACCTAAAGGGTTTTCCATTAAGGGCGCTTGAGCTTTGAAATGAAAAAAAATACATGTAGGAGAGATATTTGCGAAAAAA
>JANSTU010048382.1:0-10090 GCA_027564075.1 Bolitophila hybrida | reverse complement strand
AATGGACGTCTGGAATACTGGCGCACTTTTGCTTTTATGTTGGCCATAATATTCTGCACAGTCTGTTCTGTTACTTTATTACTGGCTCTGTTCCATTTTTTCTTAAAATCTTCCTTGCAATTGGCTGTTTTCTTTTCATTCTCTCCTTATATCTCTACATTTTGAGTTGCGTTTTAAAATCATTAGGAAAATACAAAATAAATGTCAAACATCAGAAAATATCAATAACAAGAATGTTACATAAACATTGATTTTGTTATTGTTTGTGGAAGAGGTTATATCCCACTATTTTGCGAATAAATGGTGTATGGATACTCCGATTGAGACTAAACTAAGTAAGGGTGATGCGGTCGACCTCAACCCCTAGCCACAAAATCAGCGCCCACTAAAAAGTCGAGGCCGCTGAAAAAAACGCAATTTGTGCGATCAGTGCCACATCTGAGGTCTTGGTATTTTGTGTAAGTCGGTTCGCAGTGCGGGAAAAATACCGCGAAGAAATTATATGAACTGATCGGGTAAAAAATGTGTATGGGCATGATCGGTCTTACTTTGGTAGTGCATTGGCGATATACTAAATAAAACATAAAATAACAAAACCTAACCAGCCTCAATGATTTTTTAAGATGCTCCTGACAACTGCATACAATATTACTCCCCATCAAAATATCGTTCCCAACGTCAAACCGTACCCAAATATATATAACCATATACATACAGCATAAAATCTACACCACACAAAGTCGACTACACAACCAGATCTAAACAATCTGATGCCAGCGTTCCTGCTTTTACAAAAAAATCCAAATTGTACGCTTGTGATACATTTTCTTAATGCTCTACAAAATACCGATACGGCTAAACATTAAGATTATTTATCGATATTTTAAGAGAGCCCAAGGACATAAGAGTGAAAACATTTTTTCTTTCGAAATGCGATTTTTAGCATTTACTCGAGAATACGAGAATCTTGAGAAAATTATTTGAATATACCAGGTTTTTCCAAGTCATTTGACATAACTAAAAGTGAAAATTGAGTAGTTGACAATTAGTTATATCACTGATGATGGACGAAATGAGCATTCGACGTAAAATAGAATACATTGGTAAATATTAAATAGAAATAAAAATTAGATTTAAGATTTAAGCATTTAAGCATAATCTTAGTATGAGTAAGTTTCAAGAAATAGGTTAGGTTGTTATGTTGAACAAAACAATAAAAACCAGCCAATTCGATGAAAATACTTTGAGGAAGCTTTTTAGCAACTCAGTAGCAGATGCTATAGAGTTGTGTACATTCACACTCAACCTGAAGCAATTCCAAAGAAGTAAAGCAACCGTCGAATGTATTCGAACAAGTAATGATTGGTTTGGACTTATGCTGTTTTGGAATAGTCTCAGAAAAGTAGTACGACTAGACAAACTTTAATTACCTATAAATAATTTTGATCAATATTTTAATTCAGTTCAGATTCAGTTCAGAACATTACGGGAATGTGCTAATGTGCTGTTTGTGCTGTGCTACTCCAATTGGAGCTACTGTGCGCTCTAACACATATACACGATGGTTAGGAGTCTTAATTTTCCCCGACGCGACTCGAACAACTTTCCAAGGTATATCCTTTTTTTTAAATATCTCTGCACCGAGATCTATTTTGATATTTTATATTTGGAATCGAAATAATCCTAAGACATTTAATTCGTACGATATAAGGAATTCCATAATCATAAGCATTCAACTTGCGAACTTGAGAATTTCCACATGCTTATGACCGCCAAAGCCGCGAATTCAACAGTTATCAATCCATCCGTTTTTTTATAAGATTTCGAGATAAGAATTTCTGAGGAGAATAAGTTTGACAATCTCCTCGGATAATAAATTCGGCTTCAAACGACGAGAAAAATTCAAAAATCGATAGACTAAGAGGCAAAATAGTCTTTCATAAGCAAATCATAGTAAATATCTAACTTCTTATGGTAATAAAAACGTTCTACACAAAATTGTTTGCCACCAAATTGTACCTTTTAAGCGTAGAACTCGAATTGAGATTGAAAAAGGAGCCAATCAACCAACCATATTAAAGATAAAAATAAAAAACTCAGGAGCATTCTTACACTCCTGTGTCGTGTAGACTGTTACCGTATCCGTGGTCCAGGTATTTTTGCTGATAGAGCTCCAAATAATGTAAATTCATTTGTAGCAGTGAGAATATAGGTATATTCTATCTCATCTATGAAAAAAGTGCCATGAACCCATAAATAAAGCCACTGGCAATATTATTACATACACAGGTATAATCTATTGTATAAATTGTGTCAAATGCAGACGAAAACAAACGTTCGCACAAAACAAGCCCGATAATATAGCCCATCGCACAGCGACACACCTCTGCGCTGCGCGACGTTTGATCTTCACCTGCAACATTTCTTGCACTTGTGTGCATTTGTGTATGCTTCTTTTCTTCGCCTTTCTTCCCGGTGCTACATAAAATTGTTCGCAATTATGGGATTACCTCAGCGGCTGAACATTGTTTTGAGCTTACCTGTGTGTGTGTGTGTGTGCTTGCTTTATCTCCTTACATTTACAATTTATTACGCTTTATCAATTTTCAATAATCGAAAGTGTTTCACGATTTTTTGTTGTTGTATTAGCTTGTTTTTTATTCGAGCGGCGGCACATTTGCGGTGTATGCACTGCCATAATATAATAAATATACAATTTATGCATTAAGTAGGTTCAATGGCTGCATTTATCACGCGGACGTGACGTGCGCACGGATTCGATCTTAAGTGAGAGAGCGCAGAGAAAACCAAAGGTGGCATATGCGGCCGCAGCAGCAGCGGGGATTACGCAGACACGATAATTGATATTGATGGTCGCTAATAATATGCAAAAGAGCGATCTTCGGGTGGCCGCAGGAGACAATTTGTGCTGTGCGCTTAGTCACCGCACCACGGGTAAACTTAAATCAAGGGTGTACATTTTACAATGTAAATTCGTTTGTTAGGACCGAGCAGCAATCGCACGCGGCCTACAGGTGCAAAGGTGTGCGGTGTGTGCGCACACGCTGGCTGCGGTCGACGCGGCGTCAATTTGTTATAATTCGAGCGGTACGCGACTGGAAATTGGTGTACCCGAATTTAATTCGATAATTCGGTTCGTAATTTTGTGTATGTAGTATTGAGTTCTTTTCGAGGATTGTGCTGGGGCTCAGGGATGGAACGAATTTTAATTCCTAAAGTCACGCGACATCCGAAAATATTTAATTGGTGCTTGTGTCTATTTGGACGCTTTCTCTGGGCGCGAAAGACTGATTATGTGACCCATTTTACTTTGTAGACTGTTAGATATACATTCTCAAATATTATAAGCAGCCAGATATTCGGAATCGAGCAGGTGCCGCGTGTTGGACACCGAAGGGCTGTTATTACGATAATTGCGCACAAACCGTGATCTAGTTGTTTCTACCGTGTATTAGAAGTGCACGAGGTAAAAAAACATACAATTGGAGAACTCGAGGCCTCTCGCGTGTGTTTTAGTTTACATTTGCGATGCGTGCTGTAGAAAACACTGAATATTTTAGTAGAAAAAGGTGTTTCTTTTCGGAAAATAGGAAGAAGGCTTTTGTTAATTTCACAATGTTCTTTTGTTTGTATAAATATATTTAAAAAATCGAATAAATTGGTATCAATAATGTTCATTTCGAAATGATAATTATACAAATACAAAATTACTTCATCTGCTAGTTTCTTTAACAAATGAGCCTATATATTCTATCACTTTTGAAATTAAAATTTAAATTCGTATGATTAAGTTATCTAAAAGAAAATTATTAAATTTGGAAATAAAGCCGGAAAAACAAAATAATATTTAAATAGAGACTAACAAGAAGAACATTTAACAGATATTTATTGGATGTTCACAAATTCTGTGAATCATAATACGTCGTTCTAAAGCAGAGGGGCGTTAATTTATCAATAACCTGTACCTAGATTGATTCTCGTGTATCGTGTATATCGTGTATAACTACTATACACATACCAGGAAATTTGATAAGTCGTCTAAAAATATAAGCGATTACATCTTTTAAAAAAAACGAAAATATCTTAAAACCTCTGTAGAAAGCTTGAGAAAAAGTTTTTTACACTCTAACAAATTATTGACTTTGTAAGAAAGTCGAAATGTCGCTACTTTGTTGCAAAGCGTATTTAACTTTGTATACAAAGTGAGTTTTAGATTTTATACAAAGTTAAAATGACTTTGTATACAAAGTTGAGTTGACAGCAACGATAGCTAAATACTTTCAAGCGTGCACGTACTAGTATTAAATATTCACAATGGATCATCGGTTTTAGAATAGGCAGGTCGCAACAAAATGCAGTATAACATTAAAAAGTTTTAAATAATGCTTTAATTAATTTGGAATTCGAATAAAAAATCTTATCAATCAAAACAAATATGGCCAAATAACTTTGAATACAAAGTGAAAAAGACTATTATACAAAGTTATAATAACTCTATCAAAAAGTTTTATTCACTTTGTAGCAAAGTTATATTGGTATTTCACTTTGTAATTTCGCGACTTTGTATACAGAGTTAACGAGTTTATGCGAACTAAGTGAATAATACTTTGTATACAAAGTGCATACAACTTTACACACAAAGTAATATAAAGTTTTTCAAAGTGAATATATCACACTGGCTCTATATCCCACAATGGATTAAAGGATCCAATGAGAAGAAAACTATATTAGAGACCAATGCCAAGGTGATGTCTGTTTAACGAGTTTTGATGAAGCTGAACGATCTGTACACTATAAAACATCAACAAAAGCCATTATATAAAGTTGAAAGACCCCAAACTAATTGACAGTGAGCTAGATAACGCTAGACATAACAACGACCGGAGTAAACAATATCTTACACAAAAGTTTTTGGTATAAGTGATATTTTAGCGGGATGGGTTCCGCGTTTGCTTACAGTGGACCAAAAAAGAAATAGTGTTACATCTCCTCAGCAGAATATGATACAGTTGACTATAGATAGATAGACTTTTATTTGAAGTCGAAAAATACAGAATTTCGTGGTACGCAGGCCATAATGTTGGTTCATTGTGCAACTTCATTTTATTATTGATCCTCGTGCGAAGGTGATGTCAACGTGCTCTTGAGGCTTGATTCCTTGATGACATCGATTGTTACCACTGGTGTGACGCATCTTGCGGAAGATTGGCCCACCACATTCTGCGGTAATATCGGACCCCATACGCCTCTTTATC
Source organism: Bolitophila hybrida (assembly GCA_027564075.1). Taxonomy (NCBI): domain Eukaryota; kingdom Metazoa; phylum Arthropoda; class Insecta; order Diptera; family Mycetophilidae; genus Bolitophila; species Bolitophila hybrida. The sequence continues at coordinate 4,814 of JANSTU010048382.1, read as the reverse complement.
AGTTTCACCTGATCTGTGCTTAGGGGCCCTTTACCAACATTCTCATGAATAACGAATGATGAATACTAATTTCATCAATTGCCGCTTTATTAGCTAATCTAGCGGCAATTCCTTTTGGACTCCTCCGATAAAATCTCGGAGTCTTGTTTGATGTAGTTGTTGACGATTCACTTGAAGCGTAATTATCAAAAACTGCTTTTCTTACCACTGGACTTCCTCTCCTATTGTTCCTGCTCATGCTTATGGAATTGCACAGGCAAAATTTCATCACATCGGATTTGTACCTGTCAATAAGCCACTGTATTCGCCAGACATAGCCCCTAATAACTTGTATCTGTTTCCAAATCTAAAGAGTATGGCTCATCGATAAGCGTTTCACTCAAATGAGGTCCTCATAACTGAAACTGAAATTATTTATGGAGACCTTCCAAACGATTTCTTTTCGAACCGGATAAAAAATGCTTGACCCAAAAGGATAGTATGTTGAAAAACAAAACCGACTCTTTTCATTTTTAGTTTTTTTTTATTCATTTTTAGTTCTAAAGAACTATGAAAATGTATGTACTTTTGAAAAGATTACTAAATTTTAATCACTTGACTTCAAAAAAAAGTTTATTTACTGTAATTATAAACAATGAGAAATTAGTTTCTTTTGCTAATTCAAATGTAATCTTAAAAATCTCCAGCTACTTTAAAATAACTTTAAAGTTCTTTTTGACTGAATTTTATGTATTATAGATAAAATATTTTTTGTATTTATTATTAGTTTATTGATAAAAATAATAATAATTAACTTTTATTTTTAGAGATTGAAAACAAACAGTCATCAATTTGTCCTATGTGACCACTGAATCGATCACACGATGGGTTATACTCTATCTCTCTGCTCCTCCTCTAAAACGCTTACTGATATTTTCTGGTTTTTATAAATGTAATTGTGTTGCAATTAAGATCGAACTAAGCACCCCGGTAACATAAACATCGTTCCTACTATGGATAATGGCGAGTCCTTAAAACTACAGTCACAAATTCATGTCTGTATATAGGTTAGAACTCACGGACCCTGGGTTGAGAGACAGTAACCTAGGCCACTATTTAAAAAATAGCAACCATTGAAGGTAAAACTAAATTTATCATCCAGTCCATTAAGTAACTACTGAGAAAAAACTGTTACAAAGTATATATACACCGAAATTTAATTATCTGTCGTTTAAAATAATTATAAAGTTGGTTATCATAACCATCGAGGTTAAACTTTTGTTAAAGTAAAACATAGAATATCTTACACATATTTAAATGGTTAATAATAATATTAAAGACTATAAAATACTGAGATGACTAAATTGGAAATGCCTCGCCTCATCGTCGCTGTGGTTAGCCCACACTCTCCAGAAAATGTATCGTTAGTACGAACATTCTGAATGGCCAAATAATTAATATATCCAGAATTGAAGTACTAATTCTTTTGTATGTGGTGTCGATGGAGGAGCGAAATGGTAAAAGATGAATTTAACAGATTGTAGACCGCAACACAAGCCGCATTGTTTCCAACTAATTTCCAATAGCGATGACGTGCATTAAAATGTCCAAAGATATCAAAATCTCTGTTGTTTCTGCACAGTCTTAGATGAATGCAATTGGCGTTCCAGAAAACAATATTGATCTCTCTATGGTGTGCAGCCATTCTGCACAACACTCAGAGATTTTTTGGGAGATCCCGGAGTAAAAAAGTCAGCAGGGCAAAAACAAACTTGAAGATAATTTCGTAATAGAATAGGCTACTCTGAAACAGATCTTGTCTGTAACCTTGGGAGAGAGAGAGCCATCTGGTGTCTCTGTTAATCCAGGAGACCGCGGATTCGGTTTATAGGAAAAACTGCTAAGCATACTGCTGCATACTATCAGGTATTCATCTCGGCTGCAGCACTGTCGCTGTGTTTCAGCAAATAGGCTACTCAACCTAGAAGAGAAGTTTCTGCCATGCAAATTTAAAACAAAATTGGTTTGATTATAATTATATATTATTAGCTTGACCTGACCACTCGTGTGAACCCGTAATGGTCAATGAATCCAGTGATCGGCATCGCACACTGGCCTTATGTCCCACAAGGTATTAAAGGATCCAATGATGTCTCAGATCAGGAAGCATTCCTTACACTATGTAGTCAGTTCGAATCTTTAAAAAGAACTTTGTACAATCAGTACCTTATGATGACACAGCGTGATCTTATCGCTGATCCGTCTATGTTTTGGACTTATATTAACTCGAAAAAAAGACTGATGGTTTCCCAAGCATGATGAGCTATAATGGAGTAAAAACAGCAAATATAAATGAGATCTGCATATTTTTCAATGCTTTTTCGACAGCGTTTATATAACGGAGGATGTTGATAGTGTTAGTTCAGTACTTCAACCACGACTTTACAACTTTCTGACTCCGTTGACTTAGGTTCCATTCAATTTGACATGCAAGATATTGTTACTGCACTATTAAAAATCGATGTGAGTAAAGGAATAGGTCCTGACGACATAGCCCCTATAGTGCTGCCAAAATGTGCTTTGACACTCGCTTTTCCACTACTCTTCCTTTTTAATGCCTCACTTGCAAAAGGATTTCTTCCAAGCCGTTGGTAGGTGTCATACATTACACCAATTTATAAATCTGGATCTAGGAGCAATGTTTCCAACTATCGTGGTGTGGCAATACTCCCAATTATTACAAAGTTGTTTGAACACATGGTCAGCCATGTAATAACGGAAAGAATGAGAAGAACTATATCACCATGGCTAGTCGTTCTACATCCCAGAGTTTAGTGGAGTTTACGAATCACGCTATTAATGTGATTGAGTCTTGTGCACAGTTTGACGTATACCTATGTTCGTAAAGCTTTTGATAGATTGCGTCATAGCTTTTTTAGAAAGAAAGTTGCGGGAATTCGGTATTCACTCAGCTATACTGAATTGTTGTTTTGAACTTGCAACGAGATTTAGAAATGCTCTCATTATGGTGTCAGAAAAATTGCCTTTACTTGAATATAGGTAAATGCAAATGTATGAGCTTATCTGGAAATTTAATCGGATTTTGTCACAGTATTGCATTGAAGGTGCTCCTCTTAAGAGAGTTCAAGAAATGCGTGATCTAGGTATTATCTTTTACGAGAAATCACTCAAAAGCGTGTATTGGAATACGGATCAGTAGTTTGGAATCCCAGTTACGCGGTGCATTCAAATAGAATTGAATCTATTCAGAAACGATTCTTGATTTATGCACTGCTGCGTCAACAGGGAAGACGAGTCGATCCTTACATTTAAGGTAAAGTATAAACTGAATATGTGCGTATACCTATTTTCAGTGCATAATATTGCGAGTACAGAGTATATTCATATTGTGTTAAATGTACACTAAAGAATGCAAATGTGATTTGTGTATAGCAAGTCGTCACAGCGTTCTAGTAAAAGCGGATGCGAGTTATTCGACCAGCCCTGATGGTATGATGTTCCAGTTGAAATTATTGGTTTGCTCGTTTGGTTCGTCGAAGTCGTCCCAGGGTTTTCATGTACGTGTTTCTGTGGAATTGGCTGCAATTACTGCATTCTTCTTGACTGTTGTAGCTGTCGAGTAGTTCAGGACATATTCGCTTTGGAATGATTGTTTTAGTCGATCTATTGATATTTGTTTTTCTTTGTTTCGGACCAAAAGTTTGAAGTATTTCTTGAATTACCTTATCCAGAACGAGGAACGGCTCATCGAATCATGACGTACGAAAAATGTTCCATTTCGCGATGTACGAATGAAGTTAGTAGAGAATGTGCTGACGTCGGTACTGGCTGTAATGCTTATATAATGTTTGTTAGCATTTTAACATACTCACTGGTTGAATTAAATTTGCTAGCTAGGTAATCGCCGTACAGCTAGCTGGATGGAAACTGCAAAACCCCGTGTTTGGCTTCTTAAGTAACAGGACGTTCAATGGTGATAGCCTTGTACGAAGCAACTAACTTGTCCAGAGCTAAGCTTCCATAGGAGATGATTTGATGAGGGTCAATGCCATGTTAAAGTGAGTCTTAACACATAGCGCTTCAAGGTGTGTTGTATTGTTCCTGAGAAGCTTCCATTTCAAATATATGTCGCAGAAAATCCGCTCCGATGATGGGTTGAAAATCCATTTAAAAGGACGTCGGAGGCTAAAATCAATACTTACTAGCTGTTAACAATACGTGGTTATTGTTGAATCGCTTGCGTCAAAAAGGATAGAGCTAGTGGGTGATTTTTCTTGTTATTTGGTGGATGGAATCACTGAGATGTCCGCACCTTTGTCGATAAGATATCGAGTTTCGTTGGAACGATATTTGATGTATGCGGTCGGACCAATTGCTTTTCGTCGTGTCTAGCATTCATTCAGGTAGTTTTTTTTTTGGTACATCCTGTCGGCTTCGCGTAAAGCAAGGATCTCAGCTAATCCTGGCTCTCTTTCCAACTTGAGAAATAACACTGCACTCAATGACAGCTACAGTGTATAATTTTGTTCTGTCTGTCTGTGCTTCGATTTGTAAAACCCATCTTCAGATTCCCAGCCCAGAATGGAGGTACTACTACAGATACTTTTGAAATCCCGGCTGGAACTTGGGTAATTGGGGGATTCATGTTTGTGGAGATACATTTTTTATCACGTCAGGGTCACCAATTTGGAGTCAGACTCGGTACAGTTTAATAAAAATCTTTATAAATCGTATAATTAATTATTATTTAGTTTATGCATATTGGTATGTATTGGTTGACGGTAAAGTACAAACTGGGGCCTATATTTTAATAT
>JANSTU010048381.1:0-10090 GCA_027564075.1 Bolitophila hybrida | reverse complement strand
ATAAATATGAATTTGACAAAGGTGCAAACATGCCTTGGAGATATTGGAATATTTTAATTATTCAAAAACAAACAAGAAAAACTCTTACGAACACAAAGTATGATGTTTTTTGTCGTTATCATTACCTCGGGCCCAAAACATGATTCGTGCCACCTATGGACGTTAATGTGACTTAATATAAACTAACGCATCAGGCAATCTTAAATGTATAATCAAGTAATGTTAAATGTAGAATTTAAATAAACAATGTCCTAATTTATGGTGGTAATTTTATACAGAATTCATTTTTATGTGTGCCGCACCGGCATATAGCAATTTGATATGGTAATTGTATCTCTGGTATGACCAATTTTTTGATTGGGTACGGTAAAATTTGACGTTTCATGTTTCAGATATGGTAATGCTGATGTTCTCCACGTGGGTCATATATATGACGTTTTGACGTTATTGACGTTTAATTGCTAATATTTATATATCGCACACCGCTGATACTGATACTGATAGAAAATTGGAAAACACTTGTCGATGTTTACCTGTTACTGTTCTGTAAAAGAAAACTTACAGCTATTTTTGTATTAAATATTTAAAATGGAAAATATCAGACAAGAGTATAAATATAAAAGTGCTGTACATTTATGCATTTCGGAATTTTATTCATCGAACCATTCGTTTATTGAAAAGTGCCAGAAATTGGAAGCCTTGTATCTAGAAGCTTACATTATTATTCATTCCACTGAATATTCATCTCCGAGTAAACAACTGAAGACTCTTGGATTACAGGATATATTTTTGCTACTAAGTAATTTCAGAATTATCGAGAAAAATAAATGCCTCTCTCTATTAATAAAGGTACTCGAGATAACGTTGTTAAAATCAGAACAAACCGAGGCCGAGACATTTAGTGCTGAGTACCTAAATAAATTTAAAGTAGAACGACATTTAGAAGACTATGAGGCGATAACTTTTCTCCAGACAATGTCTGTGCTGATTCGACATTTTCCTGCCCTTTGTAATTCCGAACTACAGTGTTATATGCATAAAATGTGCTATAGCGACTCAAAAGCCATTCAGAATACCAGTTTAGTAAGTATATGGTCTTTGTTAAAAGAAAATAAAGAACATACAATTTTACAAATGATTTGGAATACCATTAAGCAAAATGAGTCTGATATTGGAATTGCTGTACTCTGTTTCCTCGAAGAGTTTTTTTTTGATGAATCTTTTCTAAAAAATAATATTTTTCGTTTGGAACTTGAACAATACCTACAAAAGAAATGCATTTATAGAGATAATCTCATAAGAAAACAAGCGCATTATGTTTTAAAAAGATTCGTCCAGGAAAGAATAAAGGAAAATCAAAATGAAACTGAGGGATGGAATAATTATTTTGTCATTGTTGAGATCTTGAATGACAATCAAATCCATCTGATTTTACCATCTATACGACTGCTTCCAAAAACCACTGGGCTTCCTAAGTGCTGGCAAAGTATCCTTTTAACTTTATTACTGAGACATGACAATTATTCAGTTTTGAAAAAAGGTATCGAATACGTATTGTGCCCTTCTCAAACTTATAAAATTACCATGTATCAGGAGTTTGCTTCTGTACAACTACTCGATGCAATTCTTAACGGCTTAAATAACACCTCTCTTTATGCAAAAAATGACTTTCATATAACAGCAGAGAGTCTTCGATTGTTTCTTAAACAATTTGGTAATACTGTGTTTACCTGCTTGCACTCAATTGATTGGAAACCAATTCCACTGAGTTTCATAGTTGATGTCATTTCAATTTGGTCTGTCTCTGAGATTTCTTTCAAATGGCTAAAGTGTCTCAAGGAAATAGCCAGAATGAACAAACAACATTCCTCAAACTCAAATTTTGGGAAATATATCGAATTAAATTTATTGGAAATTCTGAAAAGAATTGACCATGACAAGATAACTCTAATTGACTGGCTATATTTTGAAAAATCATTTGACTCTATTTCCACATGTATTATTATCAATAATATTGATATAAGTGGAAAATTAATTTGTGATATATTGACCAAATTTGACCTGTCGACAGAGAAAAAACAAAAATTGTGTAGAACAAATAAATATTCCAAAGAAAGTAGGACATACGTTCTGAAAACACTACTCGAGGCGAAGTCGGAATATTTTGAGTATTTTACTAATAATTCAAAAGACGATGATTTATATAATTTGCTCTTTAATACATTTACGGAATTCAAGCGCTCTAAATGCTATAATAATTTTAAATTGAGTAAATTTGTGTCGATTCTGTTAAAGTGTATTTTACTTGAGAGCAGTGATCGAAAACAGATAATCTGTATGATTGAAGATCTCTTGGTAACTGAAGCATCTGCGGAGGAAAGGCTTGGTAAAACTTACATTTGGTTGAAACTTCTACATGAATTATGTGCAAACTTTTCGAGTTATTTGAGCCATAGGTCCATAATTAAAACTGTTGAAATGTGTGAGGATGTACTAGAAAAAACTCCCTTTATTCTTCCTCAAGAATATAGTATTATTGAAAGAAGAGAAATTATACAGGAAATGACGGAACATGCATGCTGGATTCTTTCTCAACCTGTATTTTTAAATGAAAGTCGATATGTTGAGGTATCTTTGTGCGAGCAGACCATTGAGCTGGATGGTGAGCATGTCTTAAGTTTAGTCTTAGACATATTACAGGTAACACAATATTTTTAAAAAAGTTAAAATAATCTTGCTTTTATAATTTTTTACAGGATAATCGGTTAAAAAATACAAGTGAAATAAAGTCAATTGTATGGCAAATGTTCAATAAGCTTTCACAGACAAAAAAACTGCCATTGATTGAATCGTAAGAACATGTTATACTATTTTCCAATTGTTTCAATATTTTTTAATCTTACAGATTTGTTTGGTTTATCCTATCAGACCAAATGCCATCTACTCTCAAACAAACAAGTATTACAAAACTCATTGACTTATCTCTGTCATCCAAAAAGTGGATGGAAGCACTAATTAAAATGGATTGCCAAACATTGGCAGATTGCAGTAAATTTGCTCCAGAGAAAGTCGTAGAATTGTTAACGTATGGCGAAGCCCTAAAAGGCGATCAAAGGTACTTTTATAATTATCAATTAATTGTATGTATTTATGGGTATATTGTATATATTAGGATTGAGAGCGAATATTTCATACAAAGAAAATCTTATGAAGGAAACAATGAAATTGGGTAAGAAGCAATATTTTCAAATTTATGTTCTATATAGACATTTTTTTAGCGTTTTCTCGAAGCGAGTTCGGAATCAATTTATTTGGTCTTTAAAGTACATTGACAGAGACGTAAACAAAAAGATCAAAACGTTGCTTTTCGAAAAGAGTTCTGAAATTTCAAAAACAAAATCACGGTATTTCACAGATTCGATGATGCATAGAATAAAGTTGCGTATTGTACAGGCATTGGCTATGTTATTCCATATAGATGATACCTGGGATGATCGATTGTTGGACATCATATTAATTGAAAATAATCAATCAAATGTGATATATATAATTGAATGTATAATCGCCGAGACAATTCAACCGAAAATGCTTGAGGCTTTATTAAAACAGGTACAAATATTATATATTTTATATAAATTAATATGAAAACAATACTTCTTGAAGGCTACCTCAAATCATGCTCGAGTATCGGTTTTTGTGATCATGTTCTACGTAAGCTGTAAACATAATATATCGTCTATTGCCATCGAGTCTGTTAAAAACATTTTGCCATGGACAATGGGACAGAATTTCAATACACGAGTTTTCGCACAAACGACAATTGCTAAACTTATCGAAAAATTCGATTTGCACAATGACTTCAAACTAATTTGGGACAGTATTCATAATGCATTCGAACAAGCTAATGCAAAAGCTGTTTCGGCTAAATATTTAAATGACTTTCGTTTCAATCAGATTAACTGTAAACAGCTTTTGCATTGCGTGTACTATTTAGTAGAAATTCCTCGAATTACAGGAATGGCCAGTGATGAACTTTACTGTAGTAGTCCGGAGAGTTTAATAGCTCTCGGTAACTTTCCTGAAGATTCGTCTGAAATGTTTGTTAAGGGAGAGTTTACAGGCACATTGAGAAATATCGATATTGCTGAAGAAGAGGTTATCACTGATGTAGCTAATGTACAGAAGAAAATATTACCGTTCAGACAAATGTTTGCAGATATTGAAATGTTGGAGGCGTTACCTATCGAACTTCAAATGCGAAAAATGGTATAATGTTTGTAATAATGATACAATTCTAAAATTTTTAAATGTTTTTTTTAAAATTTAGAATCCGAAAGGATTGATCGTTGTGGCAAGCTTAGTTTCTAGAGCTCCAAATCTAGGTGGTCTTTCACGGACATGTGAAATATTTGGAGCTGAGCAATTAATTATTGATTCTCTCAGACAAATCGAAAACAAAGAGTTCCAAGCTCTAAGGTTTGTGATTGATAGGCAATTTATTTGAACTTTTTTTAATTATATTTTTTGTTTGGACTGTGCACAGCATGACCTCCGAGAAGTGGCTAAATATTGTTGAAGTGCGTCCTTTTCAATTAATGGAGTACTTGAAATCAATGAAAGAAAAGGGATACTGTATTGTTGGCGCTGAGCAAACGTCTACGGGGAAATGTATATCTGATGTTCAACTTCCAGAAAAAATGGTTTTACTGTTAGGGTATTCGTTTAAACTTTTTGAATATCGACTTAGAATCTAAATGATATTTTTTTAGAAATGAAAAAGACGGAATTCCTGCTAATTTAATTGCATTGCTAGACATCGCTGTGGAAATACCACAATTTGGAGTTGTGCGATCGTTAAATGTACACGTTACTGGTGCTTTATTTGTGTGGGAGTATGCTAAACAGCATTACGTAAAAGTGAATGCGCAATAAATATTTTTCATTAGTTTTCTGTATCAATATGTTTAGTTTTTGTTTGATGTTTTAATTTAAAATAAGTAGAGGTAGAGTAGAGAAAGTAGAGTGTATTTTAGATCGGGTGTATTATCGTGTTTTGTGATGATGTCCCAGCATAAATGTAAATTTGACTGTCCAGAGTCGCTATTATAAGTTTGGTCATCGTGGATCATTGTCAATCAAACAATTTTGGAATCAGATTCGGCATGATCCCTAAAATTGCTGCCATAGACTTTTTTCTCCAAAAAACATATGAGCGTACAATAATTCTTGGGAATAATGGACAGCAGCCCCTTTTTGATCCTCATTTTAGTAGTAAACCTACAAACACGATTTATTTTAGTATTAATGAAAATGATGATTAAATTTTGGTTTTTGGTTTGTGTGCGGTTATGGTAACTTCGATGCGATTTTTAGTAAATATTATAATAAGATCGTTATTTTAATAATACAATTAGGATCTATTAAAATCCCACTTTGGTTGAAACGGCATATCAAATCTACCGAAAATGATGATCGAATCATTTTAATGATATCTAGGAGGAATCCAGTCCAAAAGTATGCAGACAATTTCAAGAGACCCTGGAGTTTAAAAAAAGATGGTATTTGATGCTATCAAAATTAATAATACGATTTTGGGATCTATTTAAACCCAGCTTTGATCGATTGGCTTTTTTTGAGCAAACAAAATATATACATACTATAAGGATACTGATAGCAGGCAATATCAAAAAAATAAACGATTTGATATATTTTAAAATAGTTTCTGGTACAATCCCCAATAATTAAAAAACAATTCGGAAAATCCAATATTGATATACCATTTGATTCGAGTTAGTAGTATTAAATTCGGGGTAAAGTTAATTTGTGCACATTTAATTCTATTTATTAAAATCAATGCAAGTTCAACATTTGAAGAATATTGTATAATATTTTCATATAAAAAATACGGCAATGACAGTAATTATTCGGAAGCGTCTCGGAAAAAAGGGGAATTGAATGGAATTATAGAATTATAGATTTAAAATAACTCGGTGCTGAATCATGTGAAATAATAAAATTAAAGTGATTTTATTAGATAATCGATTTCCCTATCCCCAAAAACACATAGAGGGTTTTCGAAATTTAAATTTTTCACTTTTTGGGAACACTTTGAAGGAAAAACGCGATTTTTGCAAAAAAGGCTAATTTGTTATGATAAAATAAAAAATATTAAGAAATTTAAAAAACCACCGACTTTGAAAACGTGAGTTGTGGGAAAAACGCTTTAAAGTTTTTAAAACTAACAAAATTTGGATTAAAACGTTCATAAGCGAGTTTGATAGCTTACCGATCGTCGTCAATTTTTTGTTCTGATCGACTAGAGTTAAAAAAACCTCAATTATTATACCTTTAGAATTAGTATTGTTGGTATTTAAATCTTAGAAGGGAGTACTGTGTTATATTGAAATATCACAACTTGTGTGAAAGGAGGTCTTAGTATTTAATATTTATAGTTTGTAAATAAGTTGGTACCAATGTGTAATGAAGACATATTATATTTGCTTTCTCCCGTTAATAAAGTTCTTTGAAGTAAGACGTGTGTTTTGTAAATAAACCCTTAATGATCCACTCGACTGTCTAATTTACAATTAGTTAAATGCATTTTAACGAGTTGTGTTACGCCCATTATTGAATTTTAATTGTGTCCTTTATATAATTTTAAATGTGATCCTTACACACACACACACACGCACACACACACACACACACACATATATATACATATATTTATAGATGTTTAAAAATAACATTTAATTTGTTTTAACATAATGAAAATACAAGTTACAAGTAGTTTACGTATAGCACTTATAATAAACCACACACACAAAAAACATATAATATTCATGCCATCTTATTATTATGTATTTTATAGGTATTTATATTAATATTTTTAAATTATTCAGTAATATTGTAAAGTATTTAATTATAATTATTAACAAGTACACCCGAACTAGATATTTTTTATTGAAATAAACCCAATGATGTTTTTTGCAAATTCTTTGCAATATGTTGTTCTGTAATTAAAATAAAAAACAAAATTTAGGTAAAACATTTTGTTCATGAATAAATAAAGTAAAATATACGTACATGTAATATAAATATATTTATATATATCATATTAAAATCAAATCACTAAACAACTCTAAATATAATATATGCCTAAGGATCATTTGTTCATTCACTGCTGTTTAATTGTAGGAAAATAACGATGAATTGAAAAGTCAAAAATAGGAGCAGACTTTGAATCTTTCTTGTGTCCATTGGCTAACAAATTCATTACGACAAAGTTTATTTTTGCTACTCGAATGATGTCGTGAACCTAAAAAAAGTATAAAATTATTTGTTGAAACTAAAAATAATTATATAAAAATTACCTCAGAATCCGGATTTTGGATAGATTCTAAAATAAGTCTGGCACGATGAAAATGTGTACCAGCTGCTGTATACAAATCAGATGCAGAGTTTTTAAGCAGGAAGAATGATCGCATGTTGTTGAATTCAGCGTAAGTAACCGGTGGTAGGGTTGTTAGGCCAGCAAAAGGAGCAAAGCGATGATCGAATCGTACTTTTTCATTATCAAACATTGCAAGAGGTTGCGGAATGCGTTCTTCCTTAGTGAAGCCAGCCAATGCTTTGAAATAACCACTAAACATATTTCGCAGTGCTTGGTCCATAATGATCTCTCGTTGATATGGATTTACATTTTTTTTCTTATTCGATTTGGACTTTTTTTGTTTCACATTACTATTTCTCATTTGTTCAGAAAGACTTTCGGCACGGGACAAAGTTGAAGCAATCCAATTATACAAAAACTGCGATAGATACCTGCCAATAATAATGAATATTAATTATTAATATTTAAAGAATTATTGATTGTTTCGCCATACCAAAAAATATAAATATACTCGTGAACACTGTATAGTTCCAATTCTAATCCTGATAGCAAATACATGGACATCGCCCTCAAACTGTGATATAAGACCCAAGTACTAAAGTACGGCTGAAGTTCTTTGTCTTTTGAGGTAAGCGAGTGTAGATAGTCGTCTACACGTTCAGCTTCGTCTTCCAGTGTCGCGAATTCATCAAGAAGCCTGGCCAACTTGTCACGCTGCCGAGCCTTGTTATAACCACAAATTTGAATAAACATAACAAAAGTATACATATTCACACAATAAGTAAAAAAAGCGTCTACACACTCTTGAGCCTAAAACAGAGAAATAAATATATTATGTTTCCACTTGAAATGATTTTTATATACTTCTGCTATCATTGCTAACGGATTTCGTGGCATTAAGACTGGAGGCGAAATAAACGTTTTAGCCGATTCTCTCAATACTTCAGTTACAGCAGTCGATCCAAACTTTGAACTTTGAGGAAAATAGAGAGATTGCAAAATACTCCTCGATAACAAACAAGGACTTGATTTCTTGCTAAAATCCATGAAAAAATTCTAAAATGAATACTTTAAAAATATTTACATATTAATATAATTAATGATAACTCAATTACTAAAGCGCTGTGATAATTCGTGCACTGAATTACTTTACAAGTAATTTTAATGCGTTGAAGAAGTTCTTCAAGGAAATTCATGCTCAGAAGGCGATCTTCAATTTTAGTGTATCTAGGAAATGTTGGTGGAAGAATTCTCTGATTAACCATTGGCGAAAATCCCATTGGGTTAGGGGCATCAGAATTTGGTTCTGCCTGAGTACCTCTGGAAATAGTTTTCTTAATAGCTGGCATTAAATCAACAGCACCTGCAAGCAATTTCTGAATTTCGCCCATTTCAGATTCGGTAGGTGCAATTTTTTTGTCCGGCCAGATGGCAATTAGAGCTTGTAGAAAAAGACGCAAAAATCGCAATCTATTGAATATAGCCTGTGTACTTTCAATATCTGCAACAGTGGCATTTTTAATTTTTTTGAAAAGCTCATCTTCGACTTCTTTTAGCATGAAGCAAGCTTTAGTATTAGTGATATCCGGTACGAGGTTGGACTCATAGTCCCGAATCTCGAAATCTTCTTCTTCGAAAACTTGAGCACTGAAAGCACACACCAATTTACAGAAACAATTATTAAAAGATATTGATTTAACTTACAATACTATGAAATTTCTAATAATTTGTATGAATTTATGCATTCCACAGCAGAACACTCGCAATACTTTATCCTCGATGCTATGAGGCTGATGAAGGTAGAGACACGTGAACAGAGTCTGAGCTAGCGAATGCCCTCCTAGCCACGATACCAAACAAGCATAAATTCCATCTATGACGCCAATTAATTCTTCATTTTCCAAATCCACTAGTTTAAGTTGCTTGGATTGAACAGCGGTTTCAAAAGTTAGGGGGGGTGAGGTGTTTTTGTTGCAACACATGCCAGCATCCATTTTGGGGTCCATCATTTCGATTGCAGACATGGCCTCAAATAAACCAAACATATTGTGGTGCATGAGCTCTCCCAAAGACAATTCTAAAGAAAAAAATAAATCAAAATAATGCTATCAAATGAATTATAGATAAAAAAAAACCTTTAACTGATTCAAAGAATTCTTTTGTAATGTCTTTCCATTCGTATACAACCTCGGGATTAGCAGTTTTTTGCGTATTTTCAGAACAATTTGCAGTTTCATCTTGATGCTCTTCAATTGCCTTTTCCGTAGAGCTAAGTATAGTGAAATTTTATTAAAAAGTATATGAAGTTTATTAATATTAATACAGACCTGGGCGGATTTTCCATATCAACAATAAATACTTTTTTTATTTATTTATAAATAGGAAATTGAAAGTAATAATTATTCTGGTATTATTGAAGATTATTACAATGTTTGTCTATTATTTATTCTGAAAATTCTCAATTGCGGTTGCTGTCATCTGTCAAATCTCAAATGCTACCTGATATATTACAATTTTGTAAGAAACAGCTTTGCTCACAGATTAAAAATAATTAGTTGAGAAAATGTGACAGTTTTGTGAAAGAAACATTTTTTACAGATGGCACCACATACACTCTTTTTTGATCATTTTTCAAATATAATATTTATAAAGGGCTGAGCATGAATCTATAGCGCACATCGCACTAACGTATATATA
>JANSTU010048380.1:0-10092 GCA_027564075.1 Bolitophila hybrida | reverse complement strand
AAATATTGATAAATAAATAAATATTGATAAATAAATAAATATTGATAAATAAATAAATATTGATAAATAAATAAATATTGATGAATAAATAAATATTGATAAATAAATAAATATTGATAAATAAATAAATATTGATAAATAAATAAATATTGATAAATAAATAAATATTGATGAATAAATAAATATTGATAAATAAATAAATATTGATAAATAAATAAATATTGATAAATAAATAAATATTGATAAATAAATAAATAAATAAATAAATATTGATAAATAAATAAATATTGATAAATAAACCAGACGGTGGCCAAGCCCGAATTAACGGCCTGGAAGGTTCTGCTGAGTGTTTGGTGGGATTGGTAGGGAATCATCCCTGCTCCCCTATGGTCAAACGCTCAATTCGGACCTGGACTGCCAACAACTGGACCGCTTGAAGGCAGCTCTCATGCAGAAGAGGCCATCTTTGATAAACAGAGGCCGAATTGTCTTCCATCAGGACAATGCCAGGCCGCACACATCTTTGGTGACGCGACCTTCTATAATATTATATTATCATTATGAAGTTGGCATCTAGTTGGGAACTAGTCATCGATTGTAACCAATTTTATGAATAATTGAAAATTGAATAAAAATACAGCAGGACTTTTTTGACACCCTATTATATTATATATACATAGTATAGTATAGTAGTCCTTTTTGGCTAAGATTTTTTTTGGTTCGGTTTTGGGCATTCTTGGAAAATAATGATAATGGGAAAATATGAAGAAAAAAAGTAAGAACAAATTATTAAGGTATTTTTTACATTTATAGTAGAACTGTTCGGAGCTGAATTATTGATCGGAAATGTCAGGATGCGAGTCACATTTATGCTGTTTTTGACTTGGTACTAATGGGGTGGTGTTTTTTTTGACAATTAGTAGATATATTACTAAAATAAAAATAAAATTGTATACAATATTTGTAATTATCAGTGGTTGAGCGATCGCGCTATATTGGCAGCCAGAAATAAAAAAATGAATGAAATAAATAAAGACATTCAAAACAAGTGGCCATACATACAGTTACATACAAATCAAATGGTATATTGAGAAAAATAATTAACGTTGAAGCAACCATTTTAAATTTACATATAGGTATTTTTATGTTTTAATTGATTGGGGCTAGCAGGGCGGAGCGGGCCCAGCTAGTTTAAACACTTGTTTCGACTAGATCGGACATACAGATACAACAGGTTCTTTTTATTGTATAATATAACAAAAGTTAATTTAATCAATAAAACACGAGTTTAAAGCAATTATTTGATTAAATAGTTTATTTGTACATAACATAGTCATAAAATAAGCATACATATATATATATATATGGCGTTTTTCTAAAAAACATACATTACAAACAAAACAACCATTGCAATATTTCGTCTATATCATTTCAGCAAACAAAAAGTACGTCTGGTAGATTGACATCAGAAACTGCATAGAATATGAAATTTAATAATACAACATATTTTTTTTATAAATTTACTCACATATTGGGCCGTTTCGACATTTAATTGCCTGATACCACCCATTGAAAAGAATATCGGATCTTGAACTGCAAGTAACAGAAGCCTCATCGACTTCTGCTCAGGTGCTGACATGTTGTACCATTCTAAATTGTACACTGCACGTACGAGACTTTCCGACTAGATCAAAAGGTTATTGATGACGAATACATATAATTTTAAATATTTTTACCTGAATTTGCAATGTTGTTCCAATTGTACAGAAAACTAGCAATTGTAAAGCACAACACAAAACCAAGGAATAGCAACTCATAGCACTGTCGGCCTGAATTAGATATATACAGTAAAATATACGGCTCCAATCAAGAAAACCATCATATAACATACAAACTTTCCAGCAATCAAGGATATGCATATTGCCATTGCACACATGTAAATTTGAACAAATAGACCACCTTCATAGATATCTTTAATTTTTAAAATAAATCTAAAAGAAAAAAGCAATTTTTAATTAATTCTATATAGAAATTATAAAGCAATGCAATATCTACTTTTTCGTATTAATAGTATCTTCTATCAATTCTCCCAAGTATACCCGAACCGCAGATTGGCTTGACTTATTCAGTTCCTGAACATCAAACTCTTTGCATTTAACAACAATTAACTCAATAAAGGCGGCTGCTGACAAACAATAAACTATAAATGCAAGATCCAAGACAAGTATTCCGACACCAGACAAAATTGAAATTATAATTTGATATACCGTATTTATAATGTAACCCCAATAGGTTCTATGATCTATAACAGGCAAAACCACATTAACTATCAACATTTTATCACCAAAAATTAAATATTGAATGAGCGGATTCAAAACAAATACAGTGATATTCATAATGTACATAATTAAGAAAATATAGGCAAAGTATGTGGTCCTCTGCATCCAGATTCTCAGTACTTGATCATATGATTCCTTTGCATTCTTATATATTTTTAACATTTCAATATAAGTGAGGTAGAATGTATTGTAATACAAAAGGACGTTCAAATATTTTGTTCCAACCTTAATAAAAGAGTTTTACTTTATTTTTTACTTTAAAACACTCACAAATAAATTACCTGAATTGGAATCAAAAGAATGCTTAGCAATTTTAATAATTCAATAATGTCTGGCCAAAACACATATGCCGAATAAGCAAATAGAGATAGGCTTAAACAAATTAGTCCTGACATAATATACACAATAAAAGTAATTTCGTAATTAGATCGAAAAATATCAATGCCTATAAAGTAGGACATCATCTGATATAATCGAATAATTTTATTAAACTTATCCACTGATCTTTCCTGAATTGCTTTGGGCGCCATTTCGTTAATAGAATAGTTGAACGTCTGTAACTATACTGACCGAGAATGCGCAATCCAGTAATGTTCTAACTAGACTAACTAGAATGATTTTAAGTAATTGTTTTTTTAATGATTCTAAAAATTACATTATATTTAAATACTTGTTTAGCAATTACCATATTTTATAGTTATAACGTAACTATCAAGCTTTCTGTAAGGAAATAAAAAATATATAAAAAATCCATCCGCATCGGCATAAATACAAATAGATTATCAACAATTACACTATTAGAATATATTTATTTTTTTGCATAATATTTGTTGTTAATTGTGTGAAATTAACAGATGATGCTCAAATATTTAAACGGTAGATCGATATACCATCAAAAAGTTTCTGCAGATTTATTTATTTTATATATTTAAAATTATACATGTTGTATGAAATAAATTTAAAAGTAACATATAATTACAACAATTATTAAATAACTCCAAGTCCAAAAATGCTCAAATAGCTCACAGGATTTTTGCATGCTCACATTTTGACTTTTTGCTTTATATTGAAATATGTTATTTTAAATTATTTCATAGGATTTGAAGCCTTCCCAATTTCTTCTCACAATACACTACTGTGAGTTGAAACCCTGAAACTGGGTGCAGATCTCAGTTAATACTTAATTTGATAGTAGATGGTTAAAATAATTCTTTTTGAATCCAGTTGGAGTACGAGTTTGCTTTATCACAGCCGGCAAATAATTCCATTTATTTACGACATTTGTGAAAAATGAATTATGCAGATTAGAATAAAGAATGTGTTGGTATAATAAAATTATTAGAACTGCTAGAAAGTTTGAAATATGGTCTCTAAGTATATGTTTAAATACAAAACTAACGCACGAATTGAATAATAGCTTTAAGATGCTCTCAGATCTGCAACACTTTTTAGAGGCAACATCATCATAGCAAAAGTGCGGCATGATAAGAGCCTTTACCAGACAAATTCTGGTATAAGTTAAAGTAAAATTTTAGCTGAAATCATTTTGCAATTTGCAGTTTGTTGGCACAGCGGTAATAGCTCGGGTTCACAGTACGAGGATCGCTGGTTGGAGTCCCCGTGGGGAAGCTTTTTTTTCTTATCTACAATTGTTAAAATTACATTCTTTTATTATATTCTTATTATTCATAATTGTTTATCTTTTAATTGTAATTATAAATTTGTAAAATTTAATAATTTTCTTAGTATTATTATTTATTATTTGTTTCATTATAACTTCAAAGGTTAATTCTTAAAATTGTTTTCTTTTATTACTTTTATTATTATTGTTAAATTAATCTAAGATTCGTTTAAAATATTTGGACTAATATCATAGTTGTTTCTACTCCAATTTATTAGCATTGCATTGGTTTCGTCTCGCACATTTCGGTGCCGTTTATGTTTTTAATTTTGCGTTTGATTTGTGTTTATTTTGCATTTTTTGTTTAGTTTCGTTTTTTTAAGTGTGGACGCCGAAGAAAGCGCTCCGAAATGATGACGTTTAGGTTTAGACCATTGTCTAATGACCCAATGAAAAATAATATTTAAATCCTCATTTATTTTAATCATACTTTGTGAGAGATTGTTTTGATCACATGCTAGATAAATCTGCATGTCATCGGAATAGAAGGTCATTATTAATAAACATCGAGAACAAAATTGGACCCAATACAGAGAAGCTTGAGATACACCTTTTGTAGTCAGTCGGTCCGGAAAGAGGAATAGATGTCTGAAATAGAAACACACTGGGAACGGTTGGAGAGATAGCTACAGATGAGATTACACACAGTGTTTTCAAAATGGAAATAGGTTTTAAGTTTAATTATGAGATATTTATGATTGCCAATATCAAATGCTTTAAAAAAGTCAAACTATTAGGTTATGATTATCGATATGCTTGTAAATTCACAATATATACAATATGGTTGTCTATAATTTATTATTAACGAAGAATGAATATAAATTGTTTTTCAGGTAATAATAAATTATATATAAGCTAATATGCAAGAAATTTTATTTTTTGCCATTTCGTCACCAAAAACTAATTATTATTATTAAAAACACGATTTTTACATATATAAATTTAATATTTTTAGACATTAAACAAATCTTTTTTAATATAAAATATTGGAGTAAAAACTGCCATTATGCAAACATAAGTATATAGGATTTAATACATAACCCGTCAAACACGATATGGTCCGGGACCACTTTTGGCCCCCGAAGAACGATAGTCTTATTCGTTTCAACATGTTCGTACATGTTTATCGTTCCCCGTACGTGCAGGGTCATTCCTTTTTGACTACACGCTGAAGAACTATTTACTTTTTAGTTCATATAGGTATGTACGCGAAAGTATATCATTTGGTTAAATTTCACTACAACATGACATGTGTGAGCCTTTTCTCTAGCAGCAGTCGTCAAAATTTAATTCGCAGTCGTATTTAATGTCCCGTTTCGTGTAAGTGTTTCGTGAAATTGTGAGTGTTTTTCAGCGCCCGGCGCGTATAATATAAATATAAACAATAAGCCCTCATCTTGTGTGTGTGCTGTTTTGTATTTATTGCTACAAGTGCGTGTAATTTTTGCTAACAGTAAACGCTGTAATAATATAATTTATATCTAGCGCGCGTGTTTGTATCCTTGAGTTAACTCGTACGAATTACGTACTAAATTTTATTAATTTTATTTAAAATCGAGTATTAATTTCGTAAAGAAATCGGGCATAAACTTAACCAATTATTTTTTTACGGTTAGCCGCCGGCGCGTAGAGTCGTGTATGTGTTGCGTCGCAAGTAGTAATGTTTTACAATATCTGAACTAACAATCGGTAGTGTAGATTACAATGAATTTACAATTTCGACGGTTAATATTGGATTGAACTTGATTTTAAGGATAAATCAATAAAATACATGAAATAGCTTTTATTTATAAAATCGTCTCAAAATCTTTAATATTTTATGAAATGTTCATACTATAATTTTGTTTTTATTTTTTACAGTTGCAAATATAAAACATTCTTTTAACGGATTTGGATTTGTGACCCCGAGTAAATTATTTTCAAAATTGATAGGATTGAAATGTTTTTAGCATATTTTTATAGTAGCAGTGGGCCTTACTGTCTTCTGCGGATTCTTTTTCGATAAAGTGAGTCACATCTTAAAAAGTAAATCACTCAGAATAATCTCTAGCTCCAAAAACATTTGAAAATTATCGATCAATCAATCCCAGATCTTTGATTTCTTTAAAAAATTACGTATCAATTAAATTAAAATATTTTAGTACGAAAGGACCAAATATTGAAAATATAAATTAATTAAACTATTTTGGCAGATAAATAAATGTAATAAATTCAGAATTTATAAATGTAAAATAATTATCACCATTGCCGTAATAATGTGTATCTTCTAATAAATATATTTTTTCCGTACAGACAAGAAATCAGACCAAAGAGGTACTGACATTATATCACGAAGCCAAATCGCCGCAAAGCCAACTAATACCTAATACCTACGGCAATTCTGGTAAAAATACTAATAAATCTTTTCTTTCTGTTTCAGCTAAGAGATTCAATTGACTAAACTTTGTTTGCAGATGCTATAAGCTCGGCTAAAAGAATAGGTCAACACAGTTCCAATCTAAGTATTGATATATTATTTATATGATGGGTGCAACTCCTGTTTTGTGTGTTTTATGTATGTTGATGCATCGCAAAACCTATCAAGTTGTGTTTGTTTGTTTATATCATTGAAAATGATTTAATGGAGGGTACCGATGAAAATGTGTAACGGAAGTATCATAACTTCAGTAATGTTTGGTAAACATTCGGCAAGTTCGTGTGATTTAAAAAAAAAAATAATAAAAAAAAACATATAAAAATACATATAAATTAAAAATAAACTCCTTTTTTCTTTTTTATTCTTATTCTGTAGATCTAGCTGATTCCAAATCCATTTTCCAAACTCTTATCCAATTTCATTATGATTTTTTGTAAGTATATCCAAAGTACAACACGGTACACCGTGACATTCGATTTTTTATTTATTTTTCTATATTATAACATATATTATATATTAAGTGTTTCTATCTTGTACTTTTGTATTTATTCAATAAGATTTTTTTTTATATAATGAACACTTCAGCTACATTTAAAATACTCTTAAACAACAACGACTTTTGTTTACTAAAATGAGTGTACTCTTGCTACTTTTAATGTACTCTAAAACAAAAACCTTAAATGTACTATTAACAAACATTTAGTTTCAATAACAATACTGTTACCACTATGGAACTCTGGCTACGTTTAAAGTATAACCGAAAAAATAATGTATAACCTTAAAAGAACTTCAGCTACTTTTAATGAACTTGAAAGATCTTTAAGTCTGTATTTTCCGTACCTTTGGCTGCTAGGAGAAGTTTTAGAATATATAGGAATTACTTGTAACCGTCTTGGAGCCATATTAACAAAATGGTATTAATGTATATACAATAATAATTAAATATAGTCTGTCAGCTGTCAAATGTTGTAAATCACTTTTGTTGTTGTAGTTTAAATCCTGAAACTATGCACTATCACTGTCAAAGTATTTGTGACGTTTCAAGTATGACCGCTGATGTTTCCTAAAATACCTATAAAGATTTATTAAACACGATATTTTAAAATTCTAAAGTTTTAAAAATAGACTTTATAGACATGATTATGATTGAATATTTTCTGATGCATTTTAAAATTTATAAAATCGCATAGAATCAATGAAGATATAGATTGTATAAAATTTTAGCTCTTTTTTCATGTATTAACCTAAAATTATCCAAAATTAAAACTATTCGACATTTTCAGTCATAGTAGCATTGATTTTAGACATTTATGAATCGTTTATAAAATGTTAGCAGTTTAGAAACAAAAGCGTTAGAGCGACGTAACTGTCACCTGGCGGTCAACTTTCTAACTAGGCCGATGACGGTCACGAACCCTTTCTAACTACCCCATAGATAGAGTTGCAACAAGACAAATGGAACAACTGTTTTTAACTGTCGAGGCGATTAAACGGCAACTGTCGTCAACTGGCAGAAAAACAACAGTATCTGCTACTTTTAACAGTCCGTGCAATCATCGCTTTAGTGTAAAATGGAAAAGAAAGGTATTTTCCGGGAAATCAAATTTACTTATTTGTCTGCTCAGGCGGTATGCATTTTTGTCACTGTTATTATACTAATGAGGACTGAATTCATCTCAAGTGCATTTTTGTCACCAAATATTTTGGCAAGAAGAATTCACATTTATTGTGACGAAAATGCATATTTTTAACCTTAAATTATTTTCCATACAACTCGGCGTTGACGAAAATGCACATCTCCCTTGAGAGAAATTCACTTGACAAATATTCTATATCACCGTCTGCGTCCTAGTCTGAAACATCATAATAAAATTACAAAATAAAATGTTTATATATATATATGTACTTACGAAAAAAAATATATTCTTGCGTATTATTTTTTTACATCGCATCCAGTTCAAAAATTTCCCGCAAGATGTCACCACTCTGACATCGACTGTTCACCGATATACCAACTACTACCAACCTCACTGCACCGCCAGTTTAACGCAAAACTTTTACCGAACCGGTTTGATTTCGATCAGAAAAATTTATCATGTCGCCCGTCGCTGTCAGTCGAATCTACAATCTCTACTGTGCTGTGAGCTCCGATTAGTTTATTAAATCGCAAATCTCGACCAGCTAGAACTATCCGTTTATCATTAACCGTGTCGCAGCGAATTAAGTGAAATCGTAAGTGTCTTTCGAGTGCCCCAAGTGCGCCGTACACAGTGTTTTTCCTAATTAATTTGTGTTTTGAAAACGGCGATTTGGGAACACTACAATTTTGTTCTCGAGACACTTTATTTTGCGTTTGTGTGTGTGTGTATGTGTGTGTGTGTGTGTTGCACTCGCACCCGCCGCTGATGTGTGTGTAATATAGAATTTGTGCAAGAGTGTGTGTGTGTGTGAGGGAATCGATCGCGACTTTGTCTCTCCGCGACACACTCAGCGCTCGTGAATCCAAATTTCTGTGCTGCCAGACAGCCGGTGCCCTAACCTTGGTTGTTCCAGCTATTCGCTCAGACACAGAATTGTCGTTTTTCGAATAATCGATGATCGTGTCGGGACTAATTGTATATGACGTAGTTTATTGGTGTTCTACGTAAACATGTTTGATTGCAGGTGCATATAGAAATACCAATGCTAAGTCCATACAAAATCCCAGTCATAGAAACACAAGAACCGGGTGGTAGCTACATGCGTTAATATTTGTACTATATCACGCGATAGTTGTCGCTATAAATAGACTCGGTTCAGGTTCAGTACATAACCTCACTGTTATCTCTTCGAGTATGTTTCTTTAGGTCAATCGGGTGCATTATTGTTATTATTATACATGATAGTTGGCACCGTTAATGCTTATTGCGAATGCAGATTTAAATTAAACCTTTTCAAATGTATAATTAGCAGTTGATGTTTGTATATTTATCCATTATTTTATTTTCATTAGTTTGTATGCTGCATTGCAAATACAAAAGCGCATTCCATAACATTTCAAGATTAGAGATAATATTATTCATATTTGTTATCTTTATAGAATAAGACACTTCCCAAGTATAATATGAGATATGACGATTAGTTTGCGATCTATTTATATGATTATTTCGCAGAAGATCATAGTCATAACATTTTAGTCAGTGAACCAATCGTTGATATTCAAGTCATTGTGAGAGAAAGAGAGAGTAGTGCAACTGGTCGCAACTCAATAGCCTGCAGTACTGCGTCAGACGAGTAGAATGTAGTCTGGTGACTCACTGAAAATCTTGTTTTACATTTTTTTTTTTGCTGTTGTACAGTGAAACACTATCAAAATATAATATATTGCAAAAGAAAGCAACACACACACATACACAATACTCAACAGTCAATAAATTATACCTATGCGTCACTTTTAGTAATTTCTTTGAACATAATTAAGTATTTTATGTCTTATAATAAGACACTCAGATTGAAAGCGTCAAATGTAACATGCAACTGACTTCCGATTAGCCTGGGCTGTATGTACTTTATACCGAATGAAAATGTGGCTTAGAAACAATTGTTATTATAAACCAACTACTGATAACACCGACTACTGTAAAATCGTTTGTTAGTGTTAAAAGTGAGTCAATTAT
>JANSTU010048379.1:0-10093 GCA_027564075.1 Bolitophila hybrida | reverse complement strand
GCGCACCATTTCTAGCTATTATAACGTTGCGACAACTTGCTGTAGATGAGAGTAAAAACTTCCCGGTTGCATCATCAATAACACTCCGAGATTTCTACGTGGACGACCTAATGTCTGGTTGTAATGACGTAGAATCTACACTCCACACTACAAAGCCAGATGTCGTACCTAAAATATTACTTTAACATTTTTGGCTAGAAAATTAAAGGACTCATGGAACACATGCAGATCACAGAGTTAACTATTTCAATTCATATTATTGTTGCTAAAACTTGAGTAGCACCGATTAAGCAGATCTCACATCCCCATTTAGAGCAATGTGGAGCAGTACTTCTTGCTCGATTGAAAAATATGGTAAAGCTAGCTCTTATATTAAAATAGGTTACATATGCGTTTTCATTTGCCTCGCAACAAAAGAATTGAATCTGGAACCCGTTAGTGACCTGACCACCGACGGATTCATTGTAGCATTTAAAAGATTTGTAGCCAAAAGAGTAGGAGCAAGCACCGAATTAGTTAAAAGACACAAGCAGATCATATATCAAATTGACCTTCGTATAAGTGAAATGCTAGAAAATGACGGAACTTCGTGGAAATTCATTCCCCCTGCAACACCACATTTCGGTGGGTTATGGGAGGCAGGTGTCAAAACCACAAAACACCATCACCGCCGAATTGTTGGCAATTCGACCATTAAGGGGTTACATGGGTTTCAGAGGCCAAAAAAGCTAATTTTCTCGATTTTATTCAGTTTTTTTTTTTGCATATTATTAAATAACTATTGAACAATATTTAAAAAAAAAAATGATGAGAAAATATGATAAATTAAATTGATGGCAGTCGATTTTCGGAGGTGCCTCGACAAAAAGGTAGTTTGCGGTAGTCACCGATTTCGAAAAGTGTGTTTCGAGAAAAACGCGTTTAAAGTTTTGTGTAAGTAAGAAGTGAAGATTTTTTTTTCAACTTACATAGAATCGTCGATTTCAGGTCCATAAAGCAACTGTCCTGCTTCACTTATGATGTCTAGAGCATCTTTTTGCTGCTGTCTGAGATGAATTCGGGCCTCACGAGTAGAATCATTGGTTTTTTTGTCGACCATCAATATGCGATGTGCATCTTCTTTGCACGCCTATTCGTGGCAGTACCGACCAATTTTAATGTCCATACCATGCATCAACATTAATAAACCGGAAATCCCTTCGTTGAAAGTACATCGTGCGACATAAGCAGCAAATTCGACGATCTTCGAACCAGCTGGAAGAATTTTCGGAGTAATTTTTGTAATCAACTGGTCGAACCTTTCATTGTTGTTTTGATTGAAGCCGCCAACACACCTCTGTAACAGTAAAAATTTCGACGATCTTCGAACCAGCTGGAAGTATTTTCGGAGTAATTTTTTTAATCAACTGGTTGAACCTTTCGTTGTTGTTTTGATTGAAGCCGCCAACACACCTCTGTAACAGTCCATCTTGGCTAAGCTCCTCATAAATGAGTTTAAGGGCTGTGATATCATCACTATGGTATAATCGTGTTTGAACGACGATAGAGTAATAGTAGTCGAAGCGCAGTCGTGAGTTTTAGTCGGATCAACTTGACATTCTGAAAATATATTCTTGAAGAGTTGTACTATCAAATAAAAAAAAAATCTGGGAATTGTCGTACCACCGAATAAATCATAATAGAACTATACAAAAAACTTACTTTTGGAAAACAAGATAGCGGAACGCAGCGTCGGTGTGTTAATATATGTTGATTGTGTGCTCTGTGCCTCGTGTCTACTGCGAGAAAAGTTGCAAATTCGTTTTTACTCGTAATATGGGGTTTTTGCAACTTGAAATATTAACAGATTCTTTAATTGATATACGAGTATGTTACTATCTACGAGTATAATATTACTTACCGAAAATATAGATAACTGATGGTGGTTCGTCGTACAGGAAAAAAAATCCTAAAAACTAAAATTTCACACAATGGTGAGCTGTCCGACGGAATAGAAAATTCGTGATCGTCAGTCGACATTAGAAGAGAAAAGAAAAATCCTATGATCGTGGATCGTGCGGCTAATATCGAATAGTGCAATATAAAAAAAGAGTTACGAGCAGCCACTAGTACCCTGAGTACCATCGCACGCCCGAGAGCCACGTGTGGCCCGGCCCCATCGCCGAGACAACTTTTGACAAAGTCTAGTACGTAAGTAGTTTTAAAAATAGCGATTGGCGATCTAAACAGACGTCGTGTGCACATCTAGAGAATGGACTAGTGAACGCAATCGAGAAAAGTATTTATGCATGACATTTGATTATCGGACATCGAGACCTGAAAGTGGAAAGACTGAGTTATTACGGCACGTTCATTCTTATAATGCGACTTCATACGCTCTTCTTAAAAAGTACACCCCTTGGAACTGGTCCAACGAATGTCAGCGCGCGTTTAATGATGCCAAAGAAACTCTTAAGTCCGACCTCCTGCTGAATCACTATTGATTATTATCGTAACTGCAGATTCATCAAGCTACGATATCGGAGCAGTCATCCTTCACGGTTTTCCGGACGGCTCTCACAAAACTATTGCCCATGAATCGCGATCATTGACGTCTGCAGCGAAGTCCTACTCACAAATCGAGAAGGAGGTGCTTGCCTTAGTCTTCGCCGTAAATAAGTCCCGCAAAATAGTCTACAGGCGCTCATTTGCCCTCCAAACAGACGGAACGGCTTATGGTTCCTCACAATATTCGGTAGAGAAAAGGCATTCCGACGTGTACAACAAACTGCATCCAACGCTGGGCTTTGATCATGCACGCCTATGATTTCCGCATAGAGCATACGCCGTCGGTTTCGAAGCCGATGTTCGTCAAATCGTGGAACGAATCTTTGAAGGTATTGCCTTTGACTTTTACGAGACGAAAAAGGATGCTGAGCTGCAAACAACGGATGGCCTGATCAAAATAAACTTCTTGATTCTGATCGTCAATTTAATACCCGTTCTTCATTATCAATTATTGAGGATTGTCTTATGTTTCAGGACAGGTTAGTCATTCCACAGATCTATCGACAAACAGTACAGAAAAAAATACACCGACACCAGGCATCGAAAAAATGAAAACGTTGGTTAGAAGCTAAGTATTCTGACCCAATGTCGACAGTTTAGCCAAAGAATTCGTTCGCCAATGCACCAAATGCAGCATTGCGGCTAAGAATCCACGAAAAACGTTGCTCGCTACATGGCCCAAAACAGAAAGACCATGGCAACGCTACGCCAAGTATCCCGAAAAATTTGCAACGAATTCCATGACGGCTACAAAAACCATTTCGTTTCTACGCGAAACATTTACCCCATTTGGTTGCCCTGACACTGTTGTCTCCGATAATGGTCCGCAATTTGCATCGGCCCAAATGCGGTATTTTTGCGCAGCGGAAAATGTCATCTCACAGATATTCACTACCAGTGTGATTGTACTGTACATGAAATACTACAAACGTTTTTACAATCCTACAGAGTAACACCAAATACAAATTGCTCAGATGGACGAACTCAAGCAGAAATCTTACTAAAATGATCTACTCAAAATAACAAAAAAACACTCAGAGCCGATTACCAACAAGCAGACCGAATATTATTATAATAAGCACCACGGAGCACGTCCATCCCTAAATGTTAACATGAACTAATATAAGATATTATACAGTGGAGGAAATAATTATATAGGCACCTCTAAAATTTGCATTCAAATAAATATAAAATTAAAACAAAATATTCTTCTATAAATTTTGTATTTTAATAAAGTATAAAAGTATTTGACAATTTTTTTTTTTAAATTCAATTAAAAGAAATATGGGTATATAATACAAAATAAATACAATTTCGGTGGAAATAAATATAAAGGCAGAATTTTTAATTAACTTAATATTTACAAAAATCACATAAATTTAACAATGACCTCAAATATTATATTTGGCATTGATAAAATCAGATTTTGGATCTCGAAAATGGTAAAATTAGACCATACCTCTCCAATGCATTGTTTTAAGTCTTCAACTGTCCCAAACTGCCTTCCATTTGCATAGAAGCGTGTTGCCATTATCCCCCAAAGATTTTCAATTGGATTGAGATCAGGACAAGGGCTGGCCTGGAATATTTAGAAACGTGGATAGGTGCGTTATTTTGCTGAAAGATCCAGTTTTCTTCACCAATCTGATCACCATATTCCAATAAAACTTCGTCCAACAATTTGACGTATTTACTAGAACACATTCTTGTTGTTATCCAGCACTTCTAAGTCCGCTTTAATTTGTGTGGAATTTAGGTTTTTATTCTTCTTGTTGTGTTTTAAAACGCACCCAAATTAATAAAATTATCAATTACACCTGGCGAACGTTCAATCTTAATGGCAAAACGTCCACAGTCCGTATATGCAGCAATTTTTGCCTTCTCGTCAGATGTTTGTTTTAGATTTTGGAGAGTTTACATGTGTTTTGTTGTTTTTTAAAGGATTTGAGGTTGAAGTTGTTTTTGGTTGTTGTTAGTTTCAGGTTTTGTTATAAAGTTATTAGTTAAGATATTAAGTTGTAGGTTTTAAGTTGTAGTTACTAGGTTGTCGGTTTTAAGTATTTGGTGTTAGGATTATAGTTAGTTAGTAGATATGGATTTGACATTTACGAGTGGGAGAATGAGGATTGGGGTTTTGGGCATAATTCAAAAGCTGCAGGAATATTCCAAATGCAATTAATTGCAAATGTGGACATGGACCAATGAAATTAAAATACTACCCGGAGAAAATTGTTTGTTTAGCAAAGAGTCATTGAAAAACATTGAAGAATTGCCTCTCAATGAACTCTGACGGATTGGGCGTCGGTTTGCAGTTTTTTTTTTTGATTATGTCATAAATAATAAAATTAAAGTTGGTGGTCACCGGTAAAACTATCGAAATAGATGAATCAAAATTCGGCAAGAGAAAGTATCATCGTGGCCACCGAGTCGAAGGGCAGACAGCGCTACTTTTCTGCCTATAATTCAGTAATGTCGGACTGCTGGAAGGCATACTATTGCCTTTCGAAAATTGGATACCAACAGTTAAATGTTAATCATAGCATTAATTTTGTTGATCCTGGCTCAACAAAACTTGTGCTTTTATAGTTTTTAGGGAAGTAGCTGGGAAATTATATAATCCCAACAATATTTATTGGTTATAGAATCAGAATCAGAATCTGGAATCTGACGAGTCTGAGTAAGTAATGGAAAACTGGAAATAAAAAACAGAAAAGGGTGGGGATAAATAAAGGACGGGAAGGAGGTAAAAGGGCAAAGGAGGGAGAGAACAAAAAAGAGTGATTGGTTGGTAAAGGAAAGGAAGAATAAAAAAGTGTGGATTGTTTTGGATGAAGCAGCAGTTCATTTTTCGCTGTTGATGGTCCATTCTTTTTCAAGCTAGTCAATGAAAATTATTCCATGCGCATCCCAAAATACAGACGCCATAACCTTGCCAGCCGTCTTTTGCGTTTTCCACGCTATAGAGCAGATTCATCGTGTGCAGTCCACTCGGATGACTGTTGATTGGACTTCGGAGTGAAATGATGGAGCCATGTTTTATCCATTGTCACATAACGACGCAAAAACTCGTGTTCATTACGCTTGATCAACGGCGCCCACTTTGCATAAAACCTTTTTCAAACCCAAATATTTGTGAATGATATGATGTACACGTTCAGTTGATATCTTTCTCCTATTCCTCCTATTTCTTTCAATTTCAATTTACGCTCATTCAAAAATATTTTGAGGATTTTTTTAATGTTTTCGTCAATAACAACCTCTTTTGGGCATTAGTCTTCGGTGCTCATTTCACCACGTCTAAACATAGCCTACCAATCCTTGATAGTTGATTTTCCTGCGGCAGTGTCCGGAAACTCGTCATCAAGCCAAATTTTTACTTCAACTGTATTTTTCCCTTCAAATAGCAATATTTTATCAACACGCGAAATTCCTTTTTATCCATTTTTTTCACAATAACAAAACTTGCTTCACTCATAATGCTATAATTCACAAACTAATGATCCGACATCTGTCAAATTTATACACGTGTCTTTTGAAGGTTAGGGCTAAAAATCATATGGATTATTATTTCTAGTACTGCCATCTATGTGTCAGGCCGGGGACTTTTCAATTGACCTATCATATGGAGTAATTATTTATTGAAATAATTCATTCCAATATTTTTGTTTGTTAAAAAAACATTTATTTTTTATTATCATTCATTCGAATGCTGTTTTTTGTATCTTCAAACAAAAAAGTTTCATACAAACTTTAACACCCCCCCTCCCTCTAATAACTACTATTGACGTCTAAATGAAAAAAAACCTTATTTTTTAAATAAATTAACTAGTATGACATTTCCTCTAGTATTTTTTATCTTTATAGATCCGACAACAATAAAATTTCATCTATCCGCAAAAATCCGCCTTTGACAGCGTTTTTATTATTATTATTACGCGCATCTCTACCAAGAAATGAAACGAATGATAAATCTCAGGAAATCGACAGTTTAATAAGAATGGATTGTATGGAAATTGTCGGATGCAAGAAAAATACTCTGTACTTTGAATAATGCTTAGTATACAATAGAATACAATGTACCTACAGTCGTCCATATTATACATTGTAAAAGGCAGACACATTCATGCTCACCCACACGCCATTGAGTGCCACCGGTGTAGAGTACTACTTCGTTCTTTATATACATTTATTGTAATATATTTCATATGAAACTACATATATATATATATTATGCACATTGCAAGGCAAGCGTTCGATAACTTGTATATATGCATTGTTATGCAAAACAATGAACGATAACACTGTAGCTCTGTATTATGTAACTTTTGTTAAGTATGCATCGTATATTTCTATTTATTGTAAAAACCCGTCAGAGGTATGACTTCATCTTTAATTTGCATATGAGTTATAGGTAATTTATCCAAACCGCAATTTATAAATACTTAAAAAAGTACTTTATTTAAACGTAAAAAAAAGCTTCTTTGTGACTTTGTTCTTAAGCAATACCTTCGAGCATCCTTGCCAGATGATGCTTTAGAAATAGAAACTTTTGAGGTAATTTCGTCATAATGCGTTTTTGTTCAAACTCATGTTTCTTTGAACTCAAATAACAAAACTTTCGAATACAAGAATGTGTATAACTAAGTTTCGATGTTCTTGGGACGCGTACGCACATTGTTTAAATGTGGTATAATTAAATAATATATATATATATATATACATTTTGTAGCAGTTGCGGGTGTTTTGAGTTAACATTCTACATGAGCATAGATGAGCTCTAATTAGACATACCTACTATTATACATATACAAATTGTGATTAAATAATGGATGTGCGATGTGCTAGAATTGAAAGCAGCTGCTTTTAGAATCAGTTTGAAAAAAACTAATACAAATATTGATCTTTTATATGGAATTAATCTTTCTAGGTAAATTATAAGTCGATATGGTGAGTCCAACGATTTTCTAACTTTTTTATACCGTTCGAAAAGTAGTCCTTCGGAAGCTCTCAAAAATAGTCATCAGTTTCAGCTATGATTTCATCATTCGAGTAAAGACGCTTATTGGTAAGTTATCATTTCATGTTTAGAAACAGGTAGAAGTCGCTGGGGACTAGGTCTGGCGAATACGATATACTAGTTTAATTAAGCTTTTGCAACTAAAGATAGAGGTTATTTGTTCTTCTTCAAATGCGGCTCTTTTGTGCGAAGTTTCTGTTGGATTTCGAAATTACAACTACTGGTTGGCTGGATGGTACATTGACCACTGTGTTTTAAATATATGGTTCCGAAACTGTCGAGAAAGATCTCCATATTTTTTAAAAAGTCCGAAGTTATTAAAAGTTTCTCATAAAAAAAAGAAATCGAAGTTTTGCACAAATGTTCTAATGTTTGAAAACTAAGGCCAAACAGTGGTTAGGTCATTCGGGAACCAAATCTGGGAGTCTAATCAGGCATTAGCTCTTGGTGAATAAATCAAAAGTACAAATGTCCATTATTAACAAAGCCGAGTAAATCTTTATTATTTGTAAATAATCCAGCCAAAAATCAGTCCTTCCATCAAACTATCGTATCGAACCACTCCTGCTCTCGTTTTTTCTTATTTTTTGGGGACAATTTAACGTGGGATAATTTAACGTGGGACAATTTAACGTGGGACAATTTAACGTGATACAGTTTCCGTGGCGACAATTGAATCACACTTAGGGAAAACCACCTTTGTTGATGGCGGATAGAGGTCGTGGAATAGTACCTGTTGAAACATAACATAACATAGAAGTATACATCTGGCAGCCCGCGCTATTATAAATGTGGAGTTATACTTTAAAAAATGCGGGTTCGATAAACTTCAAATGAACCTGGACTTCAACAGCGGCAAAGAGCATCAGACTCAAAATAATTTATTGAGGCCTGCAGATCTATGAGTGATTCTTTGCCGACTGCGCAGGCTGGAGCTGCCAGCGGTTCAAAAACTGCAACACTTGAAAGGTCTCTTACGAGTATAACCGACCCGAAACAGGTTGTGCACTCTCATGTTCATTTTCTTGCGACACTGCTGATCTGTCAGAAATCATCCGATGAACTTATAAGGTTGATAATTAAAATGTCGAGTTCGCTATTGGCGGCATTAAAGAATGTGGGTCGTCCGGCGGAGTATTGGGACGACTGGGTAGTATACCATGTTGCGATAAGACATCGGAAGCAACATCAACCAAACAGTACTGCCAACCTGGGAAGCGCTTCAACACTTCATCCAAAACCGCGTAAGATCGTTCAGTGAAACTGGACAAAATCTTGTTGCCTCCTGTGCGAATGTCTACTAGTTCATCAATGCGGTTGTCTTTACAGCAGCAGATCTAAATCTATTGAATCTAAATGCAACATTCAACTGCATGGATTCTGTGACGCGTCGATAACCAGGATATACCGCCGCCACATATGTCCGTGTCGCGCAATCCGGACGTGGTACTGTTGTTGTTACATTGCTGGCAGCGAAAACGAAAGTAGCTCCACTGAAAACAATATCGCTACCGAGGTAAGAGTTGTGTGGAGCTGAGATTATGGCAAGCCTTATGCAGAAGGTACAAGCATCGATGCAGTTTTCTGACGCCACGAGACATTGCTGGACTGACTCGACCATAGTTTTGGCATGGATTAGAGGTCATCCGACACGCTGGAATATATTAAACTGTCCACGATAAACTATTTCAGTAAACGATAACGTCAAAATTCGGAAATTGGAAATTCTCGATATAAAGTCGGCAACACGATTTTCAGAACCGGCGATGTGACGAAAATAGCTTGTAAATTGTCCGCTTTCTCGGACTTCTGCTTGAAAGCAAAGAACAGCGGCTTGTGATCGATGTTGATGTAGGAAATTCTTCCTTCTAGCATTGTATGAAGGTAGTGTTTTACGCTTTGTAGATTGCTAGCAATACTCTTAATCCTGGAATTAAAGCTTGAAGAATCATCTGTTAACTGCATTTGGAATGTAGCGTATAATTATGCATTGCCATAAATCGTTTCAACTCTTTTTGGCTCCAATCGAAATCCAATTCAAAACAAAACTTCTGTCATGAACCTTTGAAACGTTTGTGCCGCGTTTCGAAAGCCGAAGGTAATGAAGCAAAACTCGAAGATGTGTTCAGACCGCGATAGTTACAACACAACACAACGCCGTTTCCATTAAGCACCATATGGAGCGGACTAGCCCAACTACTTTTTGACGCTTCGTGAAGGACTCCGCAAATTAAATTTCCTTTTCAGTTTGATGTTATAATAAATCGTCGAAGGACTCCGTCATACATAATATTCCACAGGCCCCAGGACGGATCCTTGTGGTACCCCGCTGTAAAGTCATAATATAAAGGGTTTTCCATTAAGGGCGCTTGAGCTTTGAAATGAAAAAAAAATACATGTATGAGAGATATTTGCGAAAAAAAAAATTTATTTGAAAGGTTCATCGACCCCATTCGTTTGGTGGCGCGCACACGAAAGGTCCAATTTTCGATGACTCTGGCGCACAAATCGGGCTGTATTTGATCGATG